>VDFB02190303.1:0-33806 GCA_007258455.2 Sequoia sempervirens
AAGTGATGAAGCTTCCAACTCGTGAGTGTCTTCAATACCTACACACAAGAGGGAGAAAGAAATTGTTGGGTGTCTGTATAGGGGCCTGCCTTAGTCAAACCCCGTTTCAGTGTTCCCACCTCCATGGATAGCCAAATAGATAGAGAAAAAGTAGAAATGAAGTAAAGAGCACTTAAAGCACTACAAAACAGTGTTATGCTACTCAACCAAGTAATAAAGGAGAGGAGTGAAATCTTACCACCTCCACCAAAAGCGCTCAAGGCTGATGGGGGACAAAATGAGAGAAACTAAAGCCTCTGCTACAATGGTGTTTTGGTCCACACTTTCTCTACTAAAGTGGTGGAGTGTTGATGTTGGTGCTATGAAGTGTAAAGTGTTTGGAGACTGAAGAGATGGTGAAGAAGTTGCTTAGAGCTTGTGGAGATATTTTGAAGCTTGTGAATGAAGTGAAGAAGTTCTTAGAAGATGTGAAGGGATGTGTAGAAGATGAAATGCATATAGAAGGAGTGAATTTGAAGGGGAGATGAAGAAAATGGCCATACTCGAGTTAGTCAGCCGAGGAGGGCATTACAAATTGACCCCCAATGGGAAGTGTAACACCTCTGCAGGCTCCATACGTGGGAATTTTTAGGGACTTAAGTGCACCGCATGAACATCCCCGACAGAAATTCCTCCACCGACACTCAAAACAGGTTCCAAGTGTGATGCAAGCAGTGGATTTAGGTGGAACTAACCCTCAGAACTTGGTTTTCTAAGGTGGATAAAGGGAAAAAGGGGATTTTCACATGAGGTGCAAATTTTCTCTTATACATTCGGTTAATAGTTGAGATACAAGGTCCACTTCTAGCTAAATTGAGAGATCCAATCCTGCAAACCAAAACAATCCCCAACCTTTTAGACATAAAAATAAAGCCTGGTTCCTTCAATTCAGCCCCCCTCAACAACCAACTCAAAATTTCAACAACCAAGTAGCTATTGTCAAATCCTTGATGCCCTTTAGTTATGGAGATCCAAAAATACAATTCACTCCCTTGCTCGATACCCTCCATAATACAATGTCCCAACTCCTAAAACAACAAATGATTACCTTGCCACCTATCAAAAAAACTAACCCTACTAATCCTTTACCCCTAAGCTTCAAATCAAATGCTTATTTCCACTACCATCAACAAAATGGACATGAAACAAACCATTGCAAGTGTCTTAAATGTCTTGTGCAAGACCTCATTGATTTTGGTCATCTATCCATTAGAGGTGTTAGTGATCAAGGAAATAAGTTTTTTGTCCCTTCGAACTAAAATTTGCAATTTTTTACCAACCTAATTCCCAAACACAATATTTCATTTGTCAAAGCCAATGAAACTACAAAGAATGATGTGATGAATGTTGATACGGATGATGAAAACAATGCTTTTGTTTTAAATAATGCTACCAATATCAATACTAGAGATGAAATGATAGGGTCAATAGGTATCATCCCTTGTAAGGGTTGACCTAAGAGTCCTCTTGACATTGCTTTCTTCTCTAAGGATATACTTAAACATTTTCCCAATGGTCTTCTCTACATAGTTGGCTATATCTATGACAAGCCCACTAATGGAATACTAATAGATTATGCCTATGGAGAGAATGTGATCACCGAAGAAATTCTACTTTTGCATGAACTCTATCAAGATGAATATAATAGACCAAAAGCATGGATCAATACACACAATGGCTTTGCATTCCCTACAATAGGATTGATCACCCTACCATTACAAATAGGACCAAAAACATTATATGTCACATTCTCGATCATCCCATAGTTGGACCAATTTCGTATGATGCTAGGCCACCCATGGCTTCACTCCATCAAATTTTTCCCTTCAGTTTGCATAAATGCTTAAAGATTCCCTTTGACAATAAAATATTCACTATTCACCATAGTGGCTTTAACCCTTTATCCTTTAGAGGAAAATTTTCCTTAGATGCCTTTTGGCCTGAGCCCATGGAACCTATCAAGCCAAGAGAAGACTTCTTTTTCTTGTCTTATCAAAATTTAAAGGCAAAGAAGATACCAAAACTATCTCTCTGAAACATGTCCCAATTCATATCTAGGCCTACCATCCTATATGAAACCATGCTTCAACCTAAACAAGAACCAAACAACCAAGACCAACCAAAAATAGAAACTACACCTACATCCTCCAAAATACCAGGAGACAAAGAAAACAACCCTGTCACACTTCCCAAAATAAAACAAGTTTACAAAGCCAAAGAGAAAGTGGATGAACAACCTCCTGTGGTTCCTTTTTTTCCTCCCCTTAGGGAGATAAAGAAATGTACAACTGATCAACCCTCTCCTACACAAACACAACTTGAAAACAAAACCAAAAGAAATATAGGTGCTAGAGAGTGTAGGAGAAGATGTTGTGCTCTTGCTCATAGGTTACACGAAGAATTAAACGAAGAAAATAAAAATCTGAACTTGACTAAATCAATGCACGATGACCCTCCTCCCCATCCAAAATAAGAAAACTCAATGCAATTTCCATAACAAGAGTTGAACTCCTCTGTGGAAATTATCATTTGACCTCCTATTGTGATCAACGTAGATGATGATGACAAGGTTGCTAAAATTGACGAAGAGGTGCATAATGAACTGAGTACATTGTTCTCCTCTTCAATGAGCTTAAATGACAAATCTTTGGGTGCTTCTCCTAGTTTGACACTTTCTCTTGTTGATTTAGCTAGTTTACCACCCTCGACATACAAAAAACATGATTGGGAGGTGTATGACTTGCTCATAGCTTGTCTCACATTTTCCTTACTAGTCTTTTGCATTTTCTTTTTCTTTTCTTTTTTGTGATTGCATCTGCATAATGTGATCCCCCATTACATTTTGTTTATGTTCTCTTTATCTAAGTTGTGTCATTCCTCTATTTATACCTTCATTCTTTTGTATGTCATGCATCACTTTCACTTTTTATCTTTATCTTTTTTCTTATTTTTTCCTTTTGGGGATGACACAAGGCATCAAGACATTCATGTCTCCTTCATGTTGACCCAAAGTTTTTCCTTTTTTCTTTTTCCTTTCATTTTCTTATGTTTTCCTTTTGGGGATGACACAAGGCATCGATACATTCATGTCTCCTTCATGTTGACCCAAAAGCTTTTCCTTTTTCTTTTTCCTTTTATTTTCATTGGTCTTTTGTTTTACTTTTTGGGATGATGCAAGGCGTCGAGACACCCTATGTCTCTTCCATGTTGACCCAAAAAGTTTTTCTTTGTTTTCACTCTCTTTGTGTCATTCATCTAGTTCTATGTGTATTTGGGGGATGATGACAATTTCGATCTCTCTAAATAACATTGCAGCAAAGAACATACTGACCCCAAATCCATATATCCCTTATGTGTTTTGTGTTTTCATTTTGGGGGCAACCCCTCTCTTTTCTTTTTCTCTTGCATGACGTAGCTTCACTTGGAAACATATGACTTGGCATAGGGCTTTCCAAGTTGGATCTCATGTCTTCCTTTTCTATTTTCATTTATCGTTTGCTACTTTAAAGTAATTTCTCACAACATGGTGTGTAGAAATTCCTTTAAAGTGGGGGAATACATTGGCATTATTATTGTTCATGGTTCTTGGTGCAGTTTTCTTATTTCATATGATGTTTTTTTTGCTTTGTGGATGAAATTGGGTATGATTTCTTGCAAGAGCGTGATCTCTCTTAACATATTACATTCCTCTTAGTGGCTTGATGCGACACACTACATCCCCTAAGTTGTGAATTTTATATTCTTTTATTTGTTCTCTCTTGGAGACATTAGGCACAATGTTCCCTAAGTCAAAGACCTCGCATGAACTAAGCAAGACTCCTTTGAACATTCTTTGCATGTTCCATTTTTCATTTTTTGTTATATGGAAACCTTGCATAATACAACTTGCATGCATGTGGAGCCATTGCGTTTGTTCATGGGCTCTAGGCATACGAAGTTTTTCTTTCCTCATGAGGCTAGAAAATAATTTTTGTGTGACACCTAATTAAAGTTATCAGAAGGTATAACTTTGGTATGGTTGAGTGGGAAGCCCAATCCAAGGCATGAATTTCCCCATAGCCACTTGCATGTGTGTGAATACATACCATTCATGAGTGTATGTTTCTCACCATTTAGGACTTCTCACCCAGTGGAAAACCAAGAGTTTTGTTGCCTCAAAGTGAGTATGTGTTTTCGAGACAAACAACCTAGATATGATCCACAACATGATGGACAAGTCAAAGCTTGATCCGATTCTTTTATTTTCTCCATTTTCATCTTTGGTAGTGTATGACTGGCATTGTTGTTCTTCTTTATATCATTTTCATGTACATTTCTTTGTGCTTATGTTGGTTTGCCATGGGATCTTGGTCTTGGGGGCTTGATCACCCCTCTTGATCATTGTCGTCTCATCCTGCTAGCATTAGTTCATTAGAACCCCTCTTGTTGTTTGTTTGTCTAATTTAGTGTGAGTTTGAAGTAGGTTCACCCTCTCACTAAAGTGGGGGCTAAATGTAGTGTCAAAAAAAGGGTCCTTTGACATTTTTCGCACACGTTTGGGTTCTCCTTGTGGATTTTGGCTTAATGTTTCCTTGATTTAGTGTTGTAATGTGGATAACACATTCACATTAGGTCTTGGACCCTTTTGAACCAATGGAATTTAATGGTGCCTAGAAAAAGTATTTTGAAGTGTTGTAACACAATTTTACTCTTTTCTATGGTTTTATCAATTAACTAAGCATATAAACATATTTTTAATCATAATTAATCTTGACCTTGCCTTATTTATAGTTTTGTTAAAGTGTTGTAACACACTTTCACATTCCTCTAGGCTTTTGAGGATAATCCTGACACCAATTAGTAACCAATCATAATTCATGTATTCTTGGCTTGTGTGGCCTAGATTTAGTGTTAGGGACTCATTTTCCACCGTGGGCAAATGATTTCCACCTAGGTATTTTTGGACTTGATGCAAGTTTCACACATTTCTAAGCATTTTTCATTTTTGGTCCCATACATTATGTGTGATGGGACTAATTCACCACCTTGGGCAAATGAGTCCCATGTGACCAAAATTTAAATTTAAATTAAATTTATGGAAATATTTTATTCTCCTAAATCTAATGTCAACTTGTAGTTTGGTAATTTTGGGAATTCTTGCATTATTAACTATGAATACAAGGTTCTTTCACTCATATTTTCACCTAGAAAACTTTACAAGAATTCAAGAGTTCACACGAGAATTTGAGCATTTACAAGAGAATTCAAGGAATTTCAAGGGAAGATTATCAATCATTATAGAGCATTCTTCAAGTGCCATCCATCATGTCAAAGATTTCTTGCATCATATTTTTTTAGAGATAAAATTTGTGATGTACGGTTTGTGTTTCAAGCAAGTGCTTCATTCAAGATCTAACAACATCAAGCAAGATTCCAAGTCTACATCCATTGGAGCCATTACTTACATGTGTGCAACACCTTATTTCTAGGGTTTGTTGAGTTGCAACATTGTTCTTTGTTCATTCATCATCCTCCTTCTATATTTTCTTTCATTTCAAGGTTTAATTACCAACAAGGGGTTTGACCAAGTTCACTAACCCCCACAACATTTTTCCCTCTTCTTGTGTGTGATTTACAAGGCTAGGTTGTAGATTTGCATAGAAGTTAAGGTGGTGGTGCAGGAGCACCTTGGCTTAACTCCTCCATGTTTGTTTGCAATTTTGGCTTGTACTGACTTTAGCCAAGTTAGGAATGTTTGAGTGTTTGGATTGGACCTTTAGAATGTATTGTGTGTGTGGAGAATTAGTCACTAGGACTAAAATCTTCATTAGTTTATCTTATTGTTAAATTCTGCTTTATTTAGATTTGGACAGCATATGTTAAGATATGAAGCTTTATGTGTGTGCTTAACAAATCCTCGTTGGTAGAAGATGCTAATGGAGAGTTAGGGAGGTGTTTGATTTGGAAACAAGGTGTTGGAGATCCTAAAATGTAGGGTGGTGGCGAAGTTGCAAGGATATTGCACATTTGCATGCAACCTAACTGTTGGTTTCCCTTGAAATCAGGGAAAATGCCGATCAACTGCCCGTAAACTGTGGATATGGCATCAAAATGAATGTAATGGCTCGTAGATAGTAGATATTTTGGATTGTAATGAAATTTTGGAGTGAATAATAGAAACAGTGAGCAGATTTTCTGTATATTTTCTGTGTTTGAAAACCCCGTGTGTTTTCAGAACAGGGATGTATATGATCTACGTGCCTTTATTTAGTATTGGAACAGAGTTCATTTAATATATTCTAGTATCTTTACTTTTGTAAATAGTTATTGAATCTGAATATAGGCATTTTTAGTTAAGTTTTGCAGTGCAGGGTATAGGAAAGACTGTGTTTCTTGTGTTTCATCTGAGTTCTTGGGAGACAGTCGTACAAAAGCCATTGTATATACAATTTACTCACTGTTTATATGTTTTTTGAATGTTATAGAGTGTATTTCCTCCTGTAGTCAAGATTCTTTGAGTTAGGTTAGTGTTTTGTGATCATTGCTTAAGGTTGTAGAGTCTTTTCTTGGTATTGGACAGTCTAGTTTCATTTCTCATGGCTCCCCCATGATCTCTGTCCACGGGAATCTCCTGAGACCAATAGGATATGGAGGGGGAGCCACACCTCTGTAAATACCTAGCACTAGGAGATACAAGGAGCCAAGCAAGAAGTCATAACACCAAACCCTAGGCGAGCTTTAGGACCTAGTTAGGAGTTTGGGAAGTGAAAAGTTGAGAACTCGGGCAGGGGCAGAAGGTACTGTGAACCATTTGAATCTATACCTTGCAAAAACACAATAAACATGCAAACAATTAGATCAAACACAAGATTAGAAACCAATGATTCCTCAAGAAATCCATTTGAAATTTGCAAAAGACAAGAAATGAAAATGAAGAACACAAATGAAACAATTAAATCCTATCTAATGCAAGCAAACTCTTGATCTCTTGAGGGAATTGGTGCAAATAGGTGTGTGGAGATTTTCCCTTTCCCAACTCCTTGAATGCAAATGTTGATTGAAGATGATTGATCCACTTGATGAAGACTTTGAATGTGTGCTCCAAGCTTAAAATCTACAAAAAAACCTAGCTATGATTCAATGAGATGGATGAGAATTGCTAAGTATTTTAGCATGGTAACTTTGCTTGAGATGTGGATGATAAAATGAATGGTGAAGCATTGTATTTATAGAATGATAAGTTGAAGAGATGTCCAAATTTGATCAATGTGGGACAAAGATTCAACCAATGATATAATGCCACTTGTCAACATGTGAGAGGATGAAGGTTGAGCAAGTTTTGAGGATTGTGCAAGTTTGAAATTTGAATTTGATGAGATGACATGTTTAGGGGGGATGAAAAATGAGTTAAATGCCAAGTGGGAGACATGTAAGAGACAATGTAAGAGCTTTAAATGCTTGTTGGATGGACAAGTCCTTTGGGGGGAGATTTCAAATTTGAGGAATATTCCACTTAGATGCCTTTTTGAATGAAAATAGGGAATTATTAAATCAAATAAATGATTTAATTGTGCAAGTTGCAAAATCTAGAGGATTTGAATGATTAGGATTAAATTAATCGTATTTGATTAATTTAAGGGATATTTAGCTGATTTGATAATTTGATTTAGATTTTGGATTATTTAAATCAAAAAGAGAGGAATGTGATAAGAGGCTAATTAAATAAAGATTTTGATTTATTTAATTAAAAGGGATGATTTAATTAAATTAAATAAGGTTTTAATTTATTTAATTTTAATGGATAGATTCTTTAGAGATTTAATCAAATAAATTGATTATTTAATTAAATAGGGATAATTAGATCAGATGAATTGATTTAATTAACAAGGGAAAGTGACTTAATTAGACAAAATAATTTATTTAATTAAGAAACGAATATTGATGAATTTAATCAGATAGGGGAATTTGATTAAACAGTTAGACTGAGGGATGATTTAGGAAGAAACAATGTTAGTAGATCAAAGTTAGATGCGCAATGTCAACTTGTACATTTTGCATGTCTACATTTTTCCCCTCTTTGAAGCAATGTACTTGTTGCATTGATTCAAAGAATGATCTTGTCATGATCAAAATCAAAAAAAATTCTGATTTTTCGAATGCCCCACTATTGCCCCAGTGAGAAGAATTGCACTGGTATATTGCCCCCTCGAGATGTTGAATGGGAATGCCAATTGCCAATCAAAATCGCGATAAAATGTGAGAGGAGTGGTTGATGTAGATGAATGGACATTCATTAGCTGTGGGTAGCTTCATGTACCAATTGGGATAGAAATGTTAGTAAAGATAGAAGAATGTGATAGAAGAATGAAAGAATGAGATGATCATGCAAATGGTGATGACTACTTGCCGTGGAGTTGGGATTTTCAAAGGGCGGATTTCCTTATGTTTGATAATACACGCAGTACGATGCATCAAGGTATCGAGAACCAGGATGGCATTGTACCTAGTGTGATGGACTTTGACTCGACAAATCGGATAGGAGTATTCTTGTTCACACCTAACATACGGAACCCTGTCTAGAAAATAGTTCAGATATTTCAAATATCTCGGACCAAAACATAGGAAGGCGAGCCTTTCTATGTGGTCAACAAGAAACTTAAAACACCCTTGCTATAGACTAAACAAAAGCACGCATGACCAAGGTTATATTACAAAGATATCCAACAAGCACAGTAGACAAAAGATAATGATCGTTGCCCCATTCCTATCTCTCTAAATCCTTCGTTCGGACATCATCGAGAGGTCCTTGGAATGAGCACAATGAGATAAATCAAACAAGATAAAGTAAGTGAGCAAACAAACTAATGTTCTTCGTACCGTTAGCCGAGAGAAATGATGTTTCGAAAGATGGGGGCCAAAACTTATTGCCAAAAGATAATGTCCATTGTCGGAACGGATCCTAGGACATGTTAATGACACGTCGTTTTGTTTACCCAAAGTGGTTGGTTTGATAAAAGTGCCCATTGTCAGAACGGATCCTAGGACAAGCTTTTATCAAACAATGATGAAATTGATTTATGATTTATATGCCATTGATAAGAAAAGAGTTGACCAACTTGCTTGCTGACTGACCTATACTTGAGATTTTGACAGTTTAAGTTTTCACCTTTGACTGCTAGACTTGTTTCCGACTGTTTTACCAAAGGTTGAGGGTGATGACGATTTATTATGGATGATTGATTATTGCGAGTGTAAGCAAGATGAGGCGGATGGATTTTTCAACATTCTGGATGTTTTTGGAGTTTTGCAACGTTTTGAGGCTGTTTTCGCATTTTGAGATTCCTTCCAACGTTTTGATTCTTCAATTTTCCAATGTTTCTTTGAGGATTTTCTAAGATTTTGACCAACTCTAGTCCTATCCTAGGGGCCCTTGGCCGATCCACGATTAGCCTGCCTACGCACGCAGACCATGTAGTTCAATTCGACAACTTGACCGATTACAAATGAAGCATATATGATGAAATGTTTTATTATGACGGACTCCACAGGATCCCACCTAAATGTCTCGATGATCAAAGATCAACCTTTTGCCTAATGCTCAAGCTCGTAGGACGATGAACTTAATACATCTAATCTTGTTTTTGGATTTGAAATTTTCCTCGATGTTTTTGATTTTGATATTTTGATGTTTTTGGATTTTCTGATATTTGAGGATTTTAAGATCATACACGAATCCGATCCGATGAGAACGTGCCCCCAGTGTGAAGCGATAGACTACTCCGATATAGGCAGGACAAACTGACCTTTTAAGTGGGCCGAGTAGCTCTACGAGGAATCATGACACAAATGCAAGACCAAGCTATGGTGCAGATGCAGATGGAAGGGTGAAATGAGATGATATGCAATGAGTGAGTGAATGATGCAAAGCAAGTCACGGAGACCAAGATGGATGGAGAGTGCTTATTTACACAAGGTGCCTGTTTGCCAGGTTTTCACCAAGGTACTTGCCCAAAGTGCCACCGAAGTGGTTTTCACTAGAGGACGATTTTTTTTCTCTTTACTGTTTTCTTGATTTTTTGATTTTTTTGTTCTCACCAAGATGCCTGTTTGCTAGGTTTTCGCCGAAGTAACCATTTTTTCAGGACTTTTTATGATTTTTTGGATTTTTTGGTTCTATACCTTGAAATATTTAGGCATAAAACTTTTTGAGATGGGAGCTATTCATTGGCTCCGGTAGGGGTTCCCCTTCGGGTGTTGATAACTGATATGCCCCTGATTTGTAGCTTGCTGTGATGACAAAGGGTCCCAGCCAGTTGGGTTCAAACTTTCCCTTTCCATTTGGGTTCAAGAAATTCTTCTGATTCTCTTTTAGCACCAATTCTCCAACCTGGAAAGTTCTGCTTCTAATTTTCTTGTTGTAGCTCCTTTTCAGTCTATTCTGATACACTTGCAGATGGTTTAAAGTATCCAGACGTCGCTCATCCAACAGTTCCAGCTCGTTCAGTCTTGAAACTCGATACTCTTCGTCCGTGATGAGGTTTTGCAATGATACTCTGAGGGATGGTAACTCGATCTCAATGGGCAAGATGGCCTCTGATCCGTAGACCAAGGAAAATGGTGTGGCACCAGTGGGTGTGCGGATGCTGGGTCGGTAAGCCCAAAGGGCAGGATTAAGCTGCAAATGCCAGTCACGACCTGCGTCATTGACTGTTTTCTTAAGGATTTTGAGGATGGTTTTATTTGTAGCTTCTGCTTGGCCATTGCCTTGGGGATAGTATGGGGTGGAGAAGCGATGTTGGATTTTGAATTTCTTGTATAAATCATGAACTTCCTAATTTTTGAATGGTGTCCCATTATCCGAGATAATGGCTTGTGGAACACCATAGCGGCATATGAGATAGTTCAGGATGAACTTTGAGATCTGCTTTCCTGTTATGTAGGTCATAGGTATGGCTTCAACCCACTTGGTGAAGTACTAAGTTGCAGTTATAATGAATTTGTGGCCGTTGGATGAGGTGGGTGTGATTTTCCCAATGAGATCGAGTCCCCACTGTGAAAAGGGCCATGGCGTGATGATTGGATGAAGCTCTTGAGCTGGAGCATGGATGAGATCCCCGTGTTGCTGACATTGTAGACACCTCTTGACATATTCATGTGCCTCTCTATCCATGGTAGGCCAGTAATACCCACTCCTCAGCAATTTCTTAGACAAGGTCATGCCACTCGAATGAGAACCACAGATGTCGTTGTGCACCTCAGTTAGGGCAGCCGAAGCCTCCTCAGGGTTAAGACATCTTAGTAAGGTTCCTTCTATGCTTCTGCGATAAAGGGTTTCTCCTAAAATGACAAAACGAGATGCTTTCTTGATAAAGGTTCGTCTAAGGCTTAAACGCAAATCGGCAGGAATGATACCTATCCTAAGGTATGTGTAAATGTCTTGGTACCACTGATCATTTGGACCAACGATTTCGCCCACAAATTCTGACTCTGGTACCTTGAATGCTGGTACGAGAAGCTGCTCTACCAAGAAGTCATATTTTGGAACATTTGGAGGGATCTCTAAGAGTGATCCAATAGTTGCCATTGCGTCTGCTGCTCTATTGTTGGTTCTTGGTACTTGCTTGAATGTGATGTCAACAAAAGATTCCTTGAGATTTTCCACCATCCTTTTGTATGGAGTTAGCTTATCATCCTTTGTTTGGTACTCATTGTTCACTTGATTTATGATAAGCTGTGAATCTCCATATACCTTCAATGCCATAATGTTCCATTGTACTGCTATCCTGAGACCTATAGTTAAAGCCTCATATTCTGCAATGTTGTTGGTACAAGGGAATGCTAGTTTGTATGATCTTGGTATACAATCCCCTTGTGGAGTGATGAAGAAGATACCAGCTCCTGCCCCATGTTGTGTGTAGGATCCATCAAAGTATAGCTTCCAATGAGTAGCTATGTCAATGTTGAAAATGGATTCATCTGGAAATTCTGAAACAAGTGGGTTCTCCACATAGATAGGTGCGTCTGCCAGTTGGTCTGCAATGACCTGTCCCTTGATTGCCTTGCACTCCACATACTCAATGTCATATTCTGATAATATCATTACCCACTTAGCCATTCTTCCCATAAGCATTGCCTTTGAAAGAAGATACTTTAAGGGATCAATTTTAGCTATGAGTTTGATCTTGTGTGCCAACATGTAGTGTCTGAATTTTTGGGATGCAAACACCACTGCTAGGCAAGCTTTTTCAATGAATGTATAGTTTAACTCATGGCCCACCATTGTACGACTGATGTAGTAGATGGCTCTTTCTATTCCATTTTCATCATGTTGTGCTAGGAGAGCACCAAGGGCTGCTGCAGTTGCTGAGATATAAAGGATCAATGGTTTGTTCTGAATTGGAGGCCTTAGTACTAGAGGTGTTAACAAATATTCCTTGATTTTTTTGAAGGCTTGTTCACATTTGTCATCCCATTTGTACGTTACCCCCTTGTGGAGTAAATGAGAGTAAGGAATTTGTTTGTCTGCTAATTGTGCTATGAATCTACGAATTGACTGAAGCCTGCCTTGGAGACCTCTTAGTTGTTTCAATGTCCTAGGAGCTTCCATTTCAAGTATTGCTTTCACCTTTGCCGGATCAATCTCAATGCCTTTCATTGACACTATGTAGCCCAATAGCTTTCCTGATTGTACGCCAAAGACACACTTCTTGGGATTCAAACGAACCTTGTATTCTTCTAGTCTATCAAAGATAGCACTCAAGACCGATATATGATCCTTCCTCTTTTTGGATTTTCCTAGGATGTCATCAACATAGTCCTCAACTGTTTTGTGGATCATGTCATGGCCCTTTGGTATGTGGCCCCAGCGTTCTTTAAGCCGAATGGTATTATGTTCCAGCAGTATGTGCCCCAAGGACAAGTGAAAGATGTTTTATGTTGGTCTTCCTCTGCAATTCTTATCTGATTATAGCCTGAAAATCCATCCATCAAGGAAAGAATCTCATGCCCTGCAATCATGTCTACAATCATATCAATGTTAGGCAACGGAAAATCATCTTTTGGGCAAGCCTTGTTCAAGTCCCTAAAGTCCGTACAGATTCTTATGCCCCCAGTTGGTTTTGAAACCGGTACTAGATTAGAGACCCACTCAGGGTAGGCAATCGTTCGTATGAATCCCACATCTAGTAGTTTCTGGAGTTCCATCTTGACTAATAGAGCAATCTGTGGGTGCATCTTTCTCAACTTCTATTTTACAGGTTTAGCTTCAGGATAGACTACCAAGTGATGAACCACTACCTCTGGATCCAATCCTGGCATATCAGCATAGGTCCACGCAAAATTTATCTTCCTCTCCTTTAAGAAGGTAGCCAACTCCTCCTGTTCTTTGCATAATAATGACTCAGCGTAGAATGTAATATGAGGAGTTTCTTGTGTTCCCAGATTGATGGGGTTGCACTTTTCTGCTAGCATAGCTGACTTTTCTTGGTGTATAGCTGTAAGAGGAAGATTGAATCCCCCATCCTCAGGTGCCTCAGAGAGGTTTTCACCATTGGATGCGTCCTTTCTTTTTACTTTTTCAGAGTCGGAGAGTGCCACAAGGTGGTTTTCACTCAAGGACTTGGAGATTATTCTCAATTTTTTATTTTTGCGACTGAGGGATTCAATCGTTTCTCCATAGTATGCATGTGTATCCAGCTCTATGATAAAACCTGCCTTATGATCCCCACATGGAATGTCATCCCTAAGTCCCATGAATTCTGAGAGCGCCTCATCATTTTCAAACATGTCAAGAATTGGTGGTCCTCGTTGGTCGTAATCAATCAGTTGGGGATAGACTAATCGGATTTCATTGCTTTGGTTTTCAGACTCATAAGACAAGGTGCTAATCATAAGGACATTAGTATCCTCAAACAGCAAAGGTAATCCTATTTCTGGTGACTCAGTTAAATCAGTGGGCATTCCTAAAGTCATGGAGGATTGTGGAGTAGCTACAGATTCCTGAGGAGGCATTCGGTTCTGTCTACCATGGGCACCTCGACCAAGTACAGTTACCTTAGGAGTAGGATGACCAATGCCAAGATTTTTTATTTGCTTCTCAGGTATAATGGGTATTACACGCCCATTATTATCTTGGCCTAACCCTTGGTTCCGGTTATAGCCCATCAAGAGCATCATCTTCATACCTTTGTTTCGTTCATCCATAGGCAATTCAACTGCTGGTATATCATCTCGATAAAGGAGATGAGATAGGTCCCCCTCTAATGTTTCCTGACCAAGATCTCCTGCACTTGTGAAGGTAGGGTTTCGTTCATAGGATCCTTGAGATGTTGAAGCTTCTTGTGATTGTGGTCGTCCTCTTGATCTAGGAGATTGTGGTAGCTCTCCTACTACAAAAGCATTCTTAGGCATTGAATAGTTTCCACAACCATCATCTTGTATTATGACTTTGATATCAGAAAAGGCGGGGATGGCGGGGGTGGAGGGTGTCTCTGTCACAGAAGTGAGAGTGGCGGGATCCACGTAAGGTGTTGATGGGCCTTCATCGTTCTTGGGTACTTGCGGGATCTTGTAGTATTTTGCCTCTAGATTTTTGCAGTAGGCAAATGGCTCAGGATCTCCATGGATAGTAACCTCTTGACCTTCATGTGTGAATTTCACACATTGATGAAAGGTTGAAGCTACAGCTTGCATTGCATGTATCCATGGTCGCCCTAGGAGAATATTGTATGGTAAATCGAGGTCCAAGACCTGACAGTTGGTTTGCATGATGGCGGGTCCAACCTGGACAGGAAGCTGAATGGTGCCTTGGGATACCCTTTCCTGGTCATCGTATGCTCTTATTGTGATGCCTTTTCCTTTGTCAATTGAATCCTCTGAAATGTTCAAATTCTTTAGAAGCTTTAAGGAGCAAATATTTAAGCCTGCACCTCCATCCACCAAGACTCTCTTGACTTTCTTTTTATTTACGTACACCTCCAGATGAAGTGCACGGTTGTGAGATGGTTGTGTGGGGAAGTCTTGTTCAGAAAATGTAAGAATGTTAGGTGTGGTGATACTTGCGACCATAGCTTGGAATTGTTCTACATCTAGATCTGCGGGGACAGTAGATGACGCCAAAGCTTCTTCTAGAATCTTTTTGTGTGCAGATGAGATTTTGAGTAACTCCATGATGGAGATATGTGCAGGGGTTCTTTTCAATTGATCCAAGACATTATAGCCACTAGGGTTAGACCTTGGATTGGATGTGGAATTTCTGCTTGGTTGGGATGGTGCTGCAATGGTAACCTTTCCACCTCTTGTGGTGACTCCACAATCGGCTTGGGCCCCTTTGATAGTGATGACTCCACAAAACTCGTCTAAACAAGCAACAACACCCTCGTATGTGTGGTTGACATTTTTATAAGCCCCTTTTCCTTTGTCTTGATCTTGTTTCCTTTGTTGCCATGATTCGGCATCGGATTCGTGTAAATCTTGAGATATTTGTTTCCTGATGGTGCTTCCACATCTATGATTTTGTCATCTATGAGGTCTTGAATTAGATTTTTGAGCCTCATGCAGTTGTTTGTCGTGTGTCCCTTGAGTTTGTGGAAGTCACAAAGATAATTCTCATTATACCATGGTGGCTTGACCGATGGTTCTTGATAATTATTATGTGTAGGGACCGTTATCAATTTTTCATCTACCAATCTTTTCATGATTGCTTCAGCAGGTTCCCCAAGGAGTGTGTATTTTCGTTTGGGGAAGAACTTGTTTCGCTGTGGTCCTCCCTGATTATCAATGTTGTTTGTGTTTTGGTTATGGGATGGTTGGACCACAGTATTGACTTGTCGATTGCTTTGATTGGTATTTTGGTGTTGTTGTTGTTGGGATGGTGGATTGTTCTTCCATGGGGCACTAATGACAACTTTGGCGTCAACGACACCATCATTGGTTACATTACGATTCTTTGCCCATGTTCATGGTTTGTCATGATAACTGGATGATGAGCGACCTTGATATGATGAAGTTTCTCCCTGTGTGGCAAGGGCTCGTTCGATATTGAGTGCCCTAGGGATCAACTGGTCATAAGTGGTGATGTTTTGCACTTTGAGGTGGAAGGCCAAGGGCCCATCAAGATTCACAATGATAGTTCCCACTTGTTGCTCTTCAGGCATGGACCACTTGCTTTGATTAGCTTTGGATCGCCATCGTTGTAAGAAAGCACCGAATGATTCATTTTTTCCTTGTTTGAGAGATGATAATTCCTGTAAGCTAACCTCCATGGGAGTGTTGAAGGAATAATTATGTATGAAGGCATCTATGATTTCCTGGAATTTTTTGATTCCAGAAAGTCGAGAAAA
The DNA here is from genome assembly GCA_007258455.2 of Sequoia sempervirens. Taxonomy (NCBI): domain Eukaryota; kingdom Viridiplantae; phylum Streptophyta; class Pinopsida; order Cupressales; family Cupressaceae; genus Sequoia; species Sequoia sempervirens. Next base: position 16,359 of record VDFB02190303.1, read on the forward strand.
CCAATCAATAGCGTTTCCAGCCAAGCTTCTTGGGAATAATCTCATCAAGTACGTTTCATCGTAAGCCACCTCCATGCAATGTACTTGGAATTCCCTGATGTGATCTTCAGGGTTACCCGTTCCGCGATATTTGTCAAATTTAGGGATCTCAAACCCTTTTGGGAACGGTTTCATTTCTACGCTCCTATCAAATGGATAAGGGCATAGGTTTTTTTGTGGTTTTGGTGTCCTTCCTGATTGAAGGTCAAGCACTTGTTGTGACAGAAATTTAATTTGTGCGGTGACATCCAATTGTGGATCAGGAGGTGGAATGAAGGTGTTCTGGGGGGGTGGAGTGGGTGTTTGAATGGGTGGAATGTTTGTTTGTTGTGCCATGTATGCTTTCAACAACGCTTGTTGTTGATCTTGTTGTTGTTGCGCTAATAGAGCTTGTTGTTGTGCTTGATGTTGTTGGTCCAACAATGCTTGTTGTTGATCAGCTAGGGCTTGATGTGCTGCTTCTTGTTGCTCTTGGTATTGCTCTAACGCTTGTTGATATGCGAGTTGTTGGGCTGCTTGTTTTTGTGCAAAGTACTGCGCTTGTGCTTGCACTCGTGCTTGGGCATCTTGGGCATCTTTTGCAGCTTGAGCAGCTTGTGCGGCTTGTGTGACTTGAGCAGCTTGTGCAACTTGCACAATTTGAGCAGCTTGTACGGCTTGTGCAGCTTGTGCAGCTTGAGCAGCTTGAGTAGCTCGTTGTTGTTGTTGCAACAAAGCTTGGGCTTGTGCCACTTGTTGTGCTTGTTGTTGTTGCAGCGATGTTTGAGCTTGTGCCGTTTGTTGTGCTTGTTGTTGTTGCAGTGATGTTTGAGCTTGATTTTGCCGTGAAGCTTGAGAAGCATGCGTGGCTATAGGTGCTTGCTGAATTGTTTGATATTGTTGGAGCAATTGTTGGTATGCTTTGAATACAGCATTGTAATGGCTTACTTGGCTTGGTCGCAATGGTGGTGGTGGTGGGATTGGAATTATGTTGGGAGTTTGAGATGCGCTTAGAGAAATGGTGGTGGTGGGAGGTTGCAATGTAAGGGGTGTGATGGGGGTAGTGGAAGTTTGAGGTATAGTGGATGTAGTGGTTGGAGTGAATGTGGTGATAGGTGCATTTGGGATGGGTGAAGTGATAGGAATGGTGGGACTAGGTGAAGTGGTAGGAATGGTAGAGATGAGCGAAATAGTGGGTCTTTGAGAGACCATATTTTGATTAGCTATCATGTGTTGGTTTGATGTGGATGGTGTGTTTGAAATATGTGATGTACCCCCTTGGTTGGATGAATTGATTTGGATGGGGCGATTTATGTTAGGGAAAGGTGGAAATTTAGGTAAAGGGGGGATCCCTAAACCAAAATATGGTGTTGACGTGGTGGGAGGTGTGAATGATTTGAAAGGTGGAAAATTTTCTTGTGCAAATCAAGAGACAAATCCGTAGGGTCTCTCTATTTCGGATGAGCTTGCTTGTACCAAAGGTCTAGACACTTGCGTGTCAAGAGAAAATGATGAGGTGGTATGGTAAGGAACCTCAGATGTATCGATAAATCCAAGTGGGTTGTAAAGTGGATTTTGATGCGTGTTGAAGAGGGTATCATCCTCATTGATAGTAGGTTCTATGGTGGTAATGGAAGTGGTTGATTGTGGAAGGGTGTTTTGGTCATTTGGTACAAGAAGCTCATCCTCAATAGTGTTGAGAATTGATGGATTTATTTTAGCCATTGCGCGAAGAAACTTTTGTAGTTTTGGTTGTTTGAGCATCTCAAGAACTTCTTCCTCACTTAGTTTTGTTGGTGTGATGTCTTCCACCAAGACCTCTTTTTGTGGATCGTGTGTAGTGATAGTGAGGTCTGGAAGTGGTGTGTTTTGGATTTCTGGAATGTTTTGGCTTAGATCGCTTGTGGTTGATGTTTCTTGATTTAACTCCATGTTCCTCTTGTGTTGTGATCTTGTTTGAACCATAAAAGAGCAAACTAGGATGTGTAAAAGATCAAAGATGTGAAGATGAAAGGTGTATGATATATGGGTGAGAATGGAAGTGTTGAATTTGTATTGAAAATCTTGATGTGATGCTAGGTACTTTGGGTTTGCTTTGATTGATGTTTGTTTGATGTTTAGACTTTGAATTCTATCTTTTGAATGTTGATGTTTGAGCAAGAGATATCCCCAAGATGTTTGAATGATGATCTAAAAAAGATAACTAATGCTCATAAAGGATAATTTGATTTAGGAGTGAGAATAGGATGTGTCTACTCACAAGCTAACCAAAAGATAATCCAAATTAGTGATGGGAGAAGGATGCATCTATCCACGATTAATTTGAACAAAGTGATAATTCAACTAAGCATGTGCAAAAGGATTCATTCACACACACTTGAGTTGAACAAGTTTGATGTTTGATGTTTGAAGAATTCAAAGTCTCATGTTTGAAAGGTTTTGATGTCTACCAAAGGAGCCTAGCATAGTTGTTTCAAGATTTTCTCAAAATGTTGGTGAGATGTTTATGGTTGTTGATGTTTTTGATGGATGAATGTTTGTTTTGATCTTAGAATGACCCTAGTTTAGACTTTTGTTTAACAAGACCAAGGTATTGAAGAACATGTTATGCCCTAAGCAAGGTATCCAATCCCTTGAAACAATCTTGGATTTTGTGTGTAGTAAAATGAATATAAAGTGGGGTTGTCTCTTGAAGCATGTCTATAGAAATTAGCCAACAACTTTTCTCTAAAATCATATAACCTTTTGAGTCTTTGTTGATGTTGTTTTGGGCTAAGTTTCCTTTTCTTGGGTTTTTGTATCTTGATCTTGTGAGAAATCATTGAAAAGACATGTGTGGGGCTCAATTGCTTATCTTTGCTTTTAATGACTTCTTTTTACCAAATACACTTTCTTGATTATGTTTCAAACTAAAGATGTCCTATGTCAAAATTCCTTTTCTTCCCACAAAGTGTTGTGTGGGAATTCCAAGAAATTGAGGCAAAGGGATTTCCTAGGTTAACCCTAGTTAGAGCAAATGACGATATAAATTCAAGTGATGAGAAACCTCTAAGGACATAATCCCAAGGGAAGGCAACAACACTTAAATTTGTCAAAAGGTATTTTCTCTATCAAAAGGGGTTTGAAATTTGCATGATCATGTTTAAGTGTTTGTTTGCAAAATGTTTACTTAACAAGCATGTGTTTTTGTAACCCAAAAGCATGTACAATTCTATGGATGTGATAGACAATGTTTGTTGAGTCCCCACTTGGACAAGTCCAGCTACGCCTACTTTTAGCGGATGGTTAGATGTTTGACCCCATCGCCCTCCACCTGGCCATTAATCACACCTGGCAGCCAAGCACAACACCCATGAAACTCCCATGGCATGCTTTCCATCTCTCAGCCAGAAGACCGTAAGAGGTGGGGTGGCTTTAACGCACCGCTCTCGCACCAACAAATAGATTAAGGGATTTTGGCAAATCTCTGTTGGCCATGGGTTCTAGTAAGGGGACTTCTCTGCCTGCGGAGATTGACCCATACTAAGAGTCCCCTTCTCGAGCCATCTTGTCGGGCTTTCAACCGCTGGATTATGGCGCTTTAACCAAAACCCCTCATTTATATCCCTGCCTAGAAATAATTTTGGTTTTAGAGTGTTACCTATTGAGTCGCCGGCCAGGAGAATTTCTTCCCAAGGTAGGCCACCCCTCTAAGATAAACAAAAGTGAATGAAGAACAATATTCGTAACTCGATCAATCCTTGTTGGCAACAAGGAGAGAGAATGTACACAACAAAGTCCCCACTCACACTCACATAATAGTTTGTTGAATTTTAAGCCCAAATCGAAGTGTTGAGGTGATTGCTTTATCTCAACCCAAAGTCATGGAAAAGACCTTTTGATTCTCAAGATCGCTATAAAGCGCGAGAGAAGCGCATACGTCCCTTTCCAATGGCTTTAGTCTAAGTAAGCCCTCACAAACAAACAAAACTACACTTGTTCTTTTTAAACCCTCAAATGCAATGATGATTTCATTTTAAAGCACCAAATGAAGTGTGAGAAATTGCCTTGTTCAATTGTTAATCCAATAAACCAAATCTAGTAAGTTGTGATCCTAAAGTTTATTTTAGCCTTTGCAAGAAATGAAAAAGGTTCCTTTTAAGCCCAATTGAAAACTAGTGTCCTAAGAAAGAGAAGGATGACAAATTCTTTGAAGAAGTGTTAAACAAACACTTAAGTGTTAAAAAACACTTTGATTAGATAAAATATCATCTCCATGCTCCTCTTTCTTTCGATTTCAATTTCCAACCTACAAAAGTGATCAAAATATTAGATGAGATCAAAAGAAACAAAAGGATATAGGGGTTAGATAAACCATTTACCAAAACACCCTAAAACTTAGCCAAGTTATCATGTGTTTACTTTAAATGTAAATTTGAAAATTTTAACTAATTTAAAGTTAACAAACACCTACACCATTGGATAGCTTGTGAAATTCTACCCTATTTTAAAAAAAAAAGCATCAAAAAAGACCTACGTATGACCAAGATATGGTCATTTTAAAATTGAATCTAAAAACACTAAAATAGTGATCATGTGCGGGTTAATGAATAGTGCTATCAAAAAACAGCGAAATTTTATAAAAAAACGTGTTGGATCTGAGGTGTATGCCCTCCTTCTAGCGCCAATATGTGAACCATTTGAATCTATACCTTGCAAAAACACAATAAACATGCAAACAATTAGATCAAACACAAGATTAGAAACCAATGATTCCTCAAGAAATCCATTTGAAATTTGCAAAAGATAAGAAATGAAAATGAAGAACACAAATGAAACAATTAAATCCTATCTAATGCAAGAAAACTCTTGATCTCTTGAGGGAGTTGGTGCAAATAGGTGTGTGGAGATTTTTCCTTTCCCAACTCCAATGCTAGCTTTGATGATTTGATGAAGATTGTGATCCACTTTGATGAAGATTGATGAATGCTCCAAGCTAAAATCTGCAAAAAACCTAGCTATGATTCAATGAGATGGATGAGAATTGCTAAGCATTTTAGCATGGTAACTTTAAAATGAATGGTGAAGCATTGTATTTATAGAATGATAAGTTGAAGAGATGTCCAAATTTGATCAATGTGGAACAAAGATTCAACCAATGATATAATGCCACTTGTCAACATGTGAGAGGATGAAGGTTGAGCAAGTTTTGAGGATTGTGCAAGTTTGAAATTTGAATTTGATGAGATGACATATTTAGGGGGGATGAAAAAATGAGTTAAATACCAAGTGGGAGACATGTAAGAGACAATGTAAGAGCTTTAAATGCTTTGTTGGATGGACAAGTCCTTTTGGGGGGAGATTTCAAATTTGAGGAATATTCCCACTTAGATGCCTTTTTGAATGAAAATAGATGATTTATAAATCAATTAAATTGATTTAATTCAGCTGCTGCAAAAATCTAGAGGATTTGAGTGATTAGGATTAAAATTAATCAGATTTGATTAATTCATGGGCATATTTAGTCGATTTGACAATTTGATTTAGATTTTGGATTAATTTTAAATCAAAAAAGAGAGGAATATGATAAAAGAGTGCCACTAAATAAAGATTTTGGATTTATTTAATTAAAAAGGGATGAAAACTATACAAATTAAATAAGGTTTTAATTCCCATTTAATTCCAAATAAAGACTTCAGAGATTTTAATCAAATAAATTGATTATTTAATTAAATAGGGATAATTAGATCAGATGAATTGATTTAATTAACAAGGGAAAGTGACTTAATTAGACAAAATAATTTATTTAATTAAGAGACGAATATTGATGAATTTAATCAAATAGGGGAATTTGATTAAACAGTTAGACCGAGGGATGATTTACGAAGAAACAATGTTAGTAGATCAAAATTAGATGCGCAATGTCAACTTGTACATTTTGCATGTCTACAGGTACAGTACGGTACCAGTATAGTATTAGGCAGGTTTTGGTCATATTTTGACAGACTGAAAAGGAATGAGGCTTGAACAACTCACTGGAGTGAGCAATTGGCAAGGAACTCTGAAAACCCTAGGTGTTAGGTCTATTGGCCCTAGCAATCCTTAAATGTAGGAATCAGCTGTACGGTACAGTATGAAGCTTGAGACCCTGTGAAAGATTTAAAAACCTAAAAAGGGTGTCAAAGTATGTAATTTTTTTGTTGGGTTCTTTGGAAAGTAAGGGCAGGATAAGAGAAAAAGGGACTGGTAAGGGCTAATGGGAATTAGGCCTCTTCTAGGCAAGATTTTGGAATCGGGTGAAGTGGAAGCTAAAGAACTACCAAAATGCATACAAATGGATCTGAAATGCATGGAGACAGTATCTTCAACTCCCCTGCAAGCAGTTCTCACCAGTAGAAGAGGTTGGCACTTAGATCTTTCTAAGTCCTAGGTAGGGTAAGCAGTCAGCAAGAAGGTGTTGATCTTCCTAAGCTAAGCACAAGTGGAAAACTCATAGAGCAGAGTTGGGGCAGGGTTTGGTTGGTCTTCCAAGCTCAACAAGAACCATTAGAGTCAGGTTCTAGGAAGGAGACAGTAGAAGGGTCTCCAAAAAGGTTGTGCAAGCAAGCTTAGGTTTCATAATACACCATATTGGTATCAGAGCTTTGAGTTAGATTCAAGGCTTGTGATTAATGAGCCAATCCACTAAGTCAGTAGGAGAGAATACACCAGAGGAAGGAACCATGGTGACAAATGCAGAGCTAGCAAAGAAGGTAGAAGAGCAAGAGGAAGATAACCAGTTGCTCAGAGAAAGGATATCTCAGATGGAGAGACTTCTAGATGAAGTCCAATAAACAGCAGATAATGTGAAGGACAAGATTAAGAAGAAGGAAGAGCAGGAAGCCAAGGAAAAAGAAGTGGAATTAGAGGAGGAAGCTCCAAAGCCTGATCCTGTTCTTGCAGAGGAACCATTCTTGAAGGCATTGCAGGCCTTGAGTGGTAAAGCATTGGATGGTGTGCCACTTTTCAGTGGACAAATGGATCCTGATTCAGTTGTGGACTAGATTGAGAGCATTGAGAATCACTTTGAGTGTGATGGAATAACAGAGGCCCAAAAGGTGAAGGTGGCCAAGTCAAGGTTGAGAGGAGCAGCTCTCACATGGTGGAAGTTTGTACAATCAGAAAGAGAGAAAGAAGGCAAAGGTCCCATAGTTTCATGGAGAGGAATGGTGACTAAGATAAGGCAGACTTATCTCCCTGATGATTATGAAGTCCAGTTACACAGGAGAAGACACAATCTGAGGAAAAAAGACATGGATGTTCAAACATATATAGAGGAGTTTCAAAAATTGTGCCTTAGATCAAAGGTGGTTGAAGATGAAAGCATAAAGTTAGCAAGGTATCTAAATGGACTCAAGTGGTCTATCCAAGAGGACATGAGCTTAGTAAACTTCAAAACAATCCGCCAATGCTATCAAATGGCTTTGAAAATAGAGGAGAAAGGCAAAAAGAAGTAGGAACAAAATCCTAAAGGTAGAGGTAAAGGGAAAGACAGCAGAGGACAAAGAGGAAGTTACAGTGGAAGAAGTTCAGAGCCAAGAGCCCAAGGAGAAGTCAGATTCTCAAAACAGCAAGAGGGAAGTTCTAGTAGAGGTGGTAGAGGAAGAGGTTTCAGCTCCAGAGGAAGAAGTGGTGGACAAGGAAGAGGAAGTTACTTCACCAACATGAAATGATATCATTGCAACCAATTGGGACACCCAGCCTATAGATGTCCAGAGAAAGGTAGCACTTCTCATGGAGGACATAGGAGAACCAATCTGATTCAAGATGAGACAACTGCAGCAAATAAATAATCAGAAGTACCTTTGAACTTAGAGGAAGGTGAGAATCTCATGATGAGAAGGACTTTAATCAAAGAACCTGTGAAAGAGGAGCCAAGCCAAAGGAGGTCCTTGTTTAGGATAAAATGCAAGATGATGGGGAAAGTGTGCAAGGTGATCATAGACTCAGGTTCTATTGACAATATTGTGTCAGAGGAGGCAGTTAGCAAACTGAAATTGACAAGGATACCTCACAAGAATCCTTACAAGGTCACATGGCTCAATAAGGGTCAGCATGTCTTGGTGAATGAACAAGCATGGGTGGAGTTCTCAATTGGCAAGTACAAAGATAAGGTATTGTGTGATGTATTACCTATGGATGCATGCCACTTGCTCCTAGGTAGGCCTTGGCAATTTGACCGTCAAGTTGTGCATGATGGAGCTAAGAATTCATATACCTTCAAGAAGGACAAAGTAACCTACAAGATTCAATCTTTGTTAGAAGATATTGAGGTGCAGACAGCAGGTTCTAAGCTGCTTATATCTAGTGAAAAAGAGTTCTTAAAGGCCTTGGAGGAAGGAGAAGGAGTTGGCTATGCAGTAATGATCAAGCCAAGAGAAGTAAGCAAAGAGAAGGCAGCTGAAAAGCAAGAGTTACCCAAGGAGATTCAAGACTTGTTGCAGACCTATGAGAGCATAGTAAGTAGTGGTCAACCAGCAACCTTACCTCCTAAAAGAGCCATAAGTCATAGGATAGACTTGATACCAGGAGCCACCCTTCCAAACAAGGCAGCTTATAAGATGACACCTCAACAGAATGAGGAGATAGCCAGGCAGATTCAAGAACTACTTGACCAAGGTCTCATTAGGAAAAGTATTAGTCCATGTGCAGTACCCACTGTCTTAGCACCTAAGAAAGGAGGAGAATGGAGGCTTTGTACTGATTCTAGAGCAATCAACAAGATAACCATCAGGTATAGGTTCCCTATCCCTAGGATTGAAGATCTCATGGATTTTCTAGGTGAAGCTAGGTACTATACCAAGATAGATTTAAAGAGTGGTTACCACCAAATTAGAATACATAAGGGTAATGAGTGGAAAACAGCCTTCAAAACCAATGAGGGTCTTTATGAGTGGCTAGTAATTCCATTTGGCTTATCTAATGCCCCCTCCACATTCATGAGACTCATGAATGAAATTCTCCAGGACTACATTGGCAAGTTTGTAGTAGTGTATCTTGATGATATACTAATCTATAGCAGAACAAGAGAAGAGCACCTCCATCATATTGAGTTGATTTTCAAGAAGCTACAGGAGGAGAAACTGAAGATCAATCTAGAAAAGTGTGAGTTCATCAAAACAGAGCTGGTGTATCTTGGTTTTGTGCTATCACATGGCAACTTGAAGATGGACAGCAGCAAGGTAGAAGCCATTCTTAATTGGCCTACTCCAAAGACAACAACAGAGGTAAGAAGCTTCCATGGTCTTTCTCAGTATTATAGGAAATTCATAAGGCAGTTTAGTGCAATTTGTGCTCCTATGTTGGATACAATTAAAGGAGGCATGAAAACCAAATTTTTATGGAATGAGCAAGCTAACAAGAGTTTTGAGTTGCTGAAGGAAAAGATAGCTACCCAACCTGTTTTGGTGTTGCCAAGCTTTGAGAAGCTATTCACCATTGAATGTGATGCAAGTAATGTAGCAATTGGAGCTGTTCTCAGCCAAGAGGGCAGACCTGGCTTTTCATTCAAAGAAGCTAAGTGAAGCCAAGAAGAAGTACTCTTCTTATGACCTTGAGATGTATGCATTGGTCCAAGCACTAAGGAAGTGGAGGCACTACTTGCTTCCCAAGGAATTCATTGTGTACTCAGACAATCAAGCACTCAGTTTCTTGAATTCACAAGAGAAGTTGAGTCACAGGCACATGAAATGGGTGGAGTACTTGCAAGCTTACACCTTCAACATCAAGCACAAGAAAGGAGCTCTCAACAAAGTTGCTGATGCATTGAGCAGGAGAGTTCTCACAATCCAAGAAATTTAGTTGAAGAGCATGGGAATAGATCACTTCAAAGATCTATATGCAGATGATGAAGAATTTGTAGAAATTTATAAGGTATGTCTTGAGTTTAAGAACCATTTCCATAGCAAATATGCTAAATATACCTTGCAGAGTGATCTTTTATTTAAAGGGAATCAGCTTTGTGTCCTAGAGGTTCTATTAGGGAGAACTTAATACAAGAAAAGCATAATGGTGCATTAAGTGGTCATTTTGGGATGACTAAAACTCAGGAACTTGTCCAAAGGTTTTATTATTGGCCAAAGATGAACCTAGATGTCAAGAAATATGTAGAGAGTTGTGTAGTGTGTCAAAAAGAAAAAGGCACTTCTTCAAATGCAGGCTTATACCAGCCACTGCCAATCCCTTCTAGGCTATGGGAATGCTTAAGCATGGACTTTGTAGTTGGTTTACCCAAGACAAGGCAAGGTATGGATAGTGTATATGTTGTTGTTGACAGATTCAGCAAAATGGCTCACTTTGTACCCTGCAAAATAACCAATGATGCCAGTCAAATAGCCTCACTTTTCTTCAAAGAGATAGTCAGAATTCATGGCTTACCAATCAACATTGTATCAGACAGGGATACTAAATTTATGAGTCACTTTTGGAAAACTCTTTGGCAAAGAATGGGCACCAATCTGTCCTTTGGATCTGCATACCATCCCCAAACTGATGGTCAGACTGAAGTGGTTAATAGGACACTTGGAAACCTTCTAAGATGCTTGACCAAGGAGTATGGTCAACAATGGGATCAGATTATTGGGCAGGCTGAATATGCATATAATGATACAGTGAATAGGTCAACAGGGAAGAGTCCCTTTGAAATTGTTTATGGACTGCACCCTAGAGGTGTTTATGAGCTGAGGGAATTGAAGGATGGAGTCAAGGGAAGTGGCTATGCAGATGATTTTGCTTGTGCAATGCAGGAAATTCATGAGACAGTCAGAAAAACCTTGACAGAGAATACCATGAAACATAAAACCAAAGTGGATGAGCATAGGAGAGAGGTTCAGTTTAATGTTGGTGACCTAGTGATGGTGCATTTGAACAAGGCTAGATTGCAGAAGGGAGTTCCTCACAAGCTGCAAATGAAAAGGATAGGTCCCTGTCCTATCTTGGAGAAGTATGGCAACAATGCTTTCAAGGTGCAATTGCCAGATGATAGTGGACTGTCCCCTGTTTTCAATGTTGCAGACCTTGTCCATTACAGAGGACCACCACCAAACATGGATCAAACCATCCAAGAAGTCATTCAAGATGTAGAAGAGCTCAAACTGCCCTCCACTGCAGTTAAGCAAGCTGACAAGGTATTAGACACTAGAGTTTACAAGAGAACTAGGACCAAAGAATACAAAGAACACCTCATCCAAAGACAAGGACAATCTGAAGTTGATGCAGTATGGATCAAGGAGGCAGAATTCAAGAAGTTGGGAGTTGATCCTAATTTGCTCAATCCAAGTATGGATTGAATTTTTCTGTTTTGGGGAGGATGGTGCAGGAGCACCTTGGCTTAACTCCTCCATGTTTGTTCGCAATTTTGGCTTGTACTGACTTTAGCCAAGTCAGGAATGTTTGAGTGTTTGGATTGGACCTTTAGAATGTATTGTGTGTGTGGAGAATTAGTCACTAGGACTAAAATCTTCATTAGTTTATCTTATTGTTAAATTCTGCTTTATTTAGATTTGGACATCATATGTTAAGATATGAAGCTTTATGTGTGTGCTTAACACATCCTCATTGGTAGAAGATGCTAATGGATAGTTAGGGGGGTGTTTGATTCAGAAACAAGGTGTTGGAGATCCTAAAATGTAGGGTGGTGGCGAAGTTGCAAGGATATTGCACATTTGCATGCAACCTAACTGTTGGTTTCCCTTGAAATCAGGGAAAATGCCGATCAACTGCCCTTAAACTATGGATATGGCATCAAAATGAATGTAATGGCTTGTAGATAGTAGATATTTTGGATTGTAATGAAATTTTGGAGTGAATAATAGAAACAGTGAGTAGATTTTTTGTATATTTTCTGTGTTTGAAAACCCCGTGTGTTTTCAGAATAGGGATGTATATGATCTACGTGCCTTTATTTGGTATTGGAACAGAGTTCATTTAATATATTCTAGTATCTTTCCTTTTGTAAATAGTTATTGAATCTGAATATAGGCATTTTTAGTTAAGTTTTGCAGTGCAGGGTATAGGAAAGACTGTGTTTCCTGTGTTTCATCTGAGTTCTTGGGAGACAGTCGTACAAAAGCCATTGTATATACAGTTTACTCACTGTTTCTATGTTTTTTGAATGTTATAGAGTGTATTTCCTCCTGTAGTCAAGATGCTTTGAGTTAGGTTAGTGTTTTGTGATCATTGCTTAAGGTTGTAGAGTCTTTTCTTGGTATTGGACAGTCTAGTTTCATTTCTCATGGCTCCCCCATGATCTCTGTCCACGGGAATCTCCTGAGACTAGTAGGATATGGAGGGGGAGCCACACCTTTGTAAATACCTAGCACTAGGAGATACAAGGAGCCAAGCAAGAAGTCATAACACCAAACCCTAGGCGAGCTTTAGGACCTGGTTAGGAGTTTGGGAAGTAAAAAGTTGAGAACTCGGGCAGGGGCAGAAGGTACAGTACGGTATTAGGCAGGTTTTGGTCATATTTTGACAGACTGAAAAGGAATGAGGCTTGAACAACTCACTGGAGTGAGCAATTGGCAAGGAACTCTCAAAACCCTAGGTGTTAGGTCTATTGGCCCTAGCAATCCTTGAATGTAGGAATCAGCTGTACGGTACAGTATGAAGCTTGAGACCCTGTGAAAGATTTAAAAACCTAAAAAGGGTGTCAAAGTATGTAATTTGTTTGTTGGGTTCTTTGGAAAGTAAGGGCAGGAAAAGAGAAAAAGGGACTGGTAAGGGCTAATGAGAATTAGGCCTCTTCTAGGCAAGATTTTGGAATCGGGTGAAGTGGAAGCTAAAGAACCACCAAAATGCATACAAATGGATCTGAAATGCATGGAGACAGTATCTTCAACTCCCCTGCAAGCAGTTCTCACCAGTTGAAGAGGTTGGCACTTAGATCTTTCTAAGTCCAAGGTAGGGTAAGCAGTCAGCAAGAAGGTGTTGATCTTCCTAAGCTAAGCACAAGTGGAAAACTCATAGAGCAGAGTTGGGGCAGGGTTTGGTTGGTCTTCCAAGCTCAACAAGAACCATTGGAGTTAGGTTCTAGGAAGGAGACAGTAGAAGGGTCTCCAAAAAGGTTGTGCAAGCAAGCTTAGGTTTCATCTTACGAGCATTGGTGTATTAGGCCTCAATTTCAATGAGCGTTTGTTGAAATTTGACAAACTATCCAACCGAGAACAACGATAAAACCAGCGATTAAATTTTCATCACAATAGTTTCATCACTTTATCGACCAAACCTTGAATAGTTAAAATCGCAGTGTGTGCCTTCATCAGTTGTTGCCCGCGGTAAGGTGATCCGGTATTCATCATAATATCAACAAAACGTAATGTCGATCCCTACTTGGCGTTCCTTTACTGATTGTTGTCGAGGTTAAGGTGTTCAAGTGTTTGTTTGAATATCGACAAAACATGTGTCATAACATTGTACATTTTGTGAAGAATTTACAACAATTTAGCCGAATGCTTTTGATGTTTTAGGTCCGGATGGGTTGGTTGAAATTTTGACAAAATTGTGCAATTTTTTTTTAAAATCAGTATGTTTGCAAACATGCTAGTCTAGAAAATGCAATTAGTGGGTGTAAATAAAAATTCCACAACCTTTTCCAACATCCTCCCTGCCTATGCCAAAAGGGGTGCTTTGTAATAGGGTATGGACATCCATCAAAACATAAAGGATAGAGGAATTTCATTAGATGTAGTTGCAACTACCCTATTAGACATGTATGCAAAATGTCGAAGCATAGACAAGGCACATGAACTGTTTGACATAATGCCTCAAAGAAATGTGGTCTCATGGACTGCAATGATTTCAGGATATGCAAAAAATAGATTTTTTCAAAAGGCTTTAGAAATTTTAAAGCAAATGTAATTAGCTGGTGTAAAGCCAAATTCAACAACCTTTGTCAGCATCCTCCCTTCCTGTGCCAAACGGGGAGCTTTGGAACAAGGTATGGACATCCATCATAACATAATGGAAGGGGGAGTTTTGTCAAATATTATAGTTGGAAATGCTCTAGTAGACATGTATTCAAAATGTGGAAGTATAAATAAGGCACGTGAACTATTTGATGGAATGGCTCAAAGAGATGTCATCTCTTGGAATGCAATGATTGTAGGATATGCACAAAAATGACTATTTAAATAGAAATTGTTGTGATAGATGCAAACTATTTCCATAATTTTAAATAGGGACAATGTTCTTGAGGAGATGATTGGTGATGCTAAATGAACCAATCTGAAAATTAGGCTTGCAATATGTTGTCGTGGCAACTGCCCTGGTAGACATACCTACGAAGAGTCTATAATGCACCTTAAAAAGCTATAGTCATGCCTATCTTATCATGTTCCCCACATGAACATATGTTCAATTAGATAATAGAATACAAAATAAAATAAAGATTTTAACTAATGAATTGTAGAAAATAGATTTTTGTAGTTTATATTCATATTACTAATTACATTCATTGCATTGCATACCTTTCAAACTCAAAGTATTACTTCACATTGCATAACTAATAACTAGATGTTGATAGATGATGAAATTTCAATTATAATATAGTTTATTATGGTCAAATAATAACTAAAAACTAGGAGCAACTGCCAATTGCATTAGCTTGTCATGGAATTCCATGAGACCACATTTATTTGAGGCAATTCTTCAAATAGTTCACTGCTTTGTCTATGTTATGACATTTGCCATACATGTCTGCTAGAGTATTCTATCAAACAGTTCACTACCTTGCTGCTATTATCTACTATTGTCTTGCATCTCATGGAATCTTTATCACTATCAATATGTCTAGACAGTCATGATGATATGACTATCTTTAAATCTTACTCATCATTTAGGACAGTCATGACTTTTCCTTCCTATGACTTCCTTTAATGCACCAAGGCTATCCTAAACTCTACATTCATGGTCAACTTGTCAACTCTGGATTGTCAATTTGAAGAATCTTGTGGATGTTTCCTGATTGATTCTTAGCCAATGCCTTAAAATCCTAAAACTTGTCAAAGACTTTAGATTCATGTCTAAGAAAGTAGACCCATGTATATCTAGAAAATCATCTATGAAGGTGAGAACATGTCCTTCCCTGGTAAAAGATGGATGAGAAATGCCCCAACTACGTCACTTTGAATTAGTTCCAACATCTATGTTTCCCTCTATGACTTGTCTTTGTCAATTATTTCTTCAAGATGCTTACCAAGGGCACAACCCTCACAAAGACCTTTAGAAAATGTGAATCTAAGAAATCCTATGACCATACCTTGTTGACTTAGTTGCTCAAGATACCAATAGTTAATATGGTTGAACTGTTCATGCTATAATTCACTAACCTCATTGGAATGAGTTAGCAATGTTGTGGGAGAAATGTCTAATGAAATTTATTTGAGGTGTATAATTGGATTGGTGATCTACCTTACCCACTACTACTAAATTATTGTTGTGCAACTCTCTTATCTCAACTGTTTCTAGAGAAAAAATGACCCTCATGCCTTTCCCTATGTGAGTAATTTTATACACTGATAGGAGATAAGCTGACAGTGAAGGGACACTTAGAACATTGGTAAATGTGCCTCATTCAATTTCAAAAGGCCATCTCCCTATAAAAAAAGTTGGGTTATCATCACCCAAGGTGATAATAGACATGCTAGATGGCTCAAAGGAAGAGAACTCAACCTTTGAAAAAACCATGTGGTGTGAAGCAGCTGAGTCAATAATCCTTTGCCTTAGTTGATTCCTAGTTTGATGAGGGTTTGATAGACTTAGGAACCTTAGTTGATTTCTGGTTTGATGAGGGTTTGATAGACTTAGGAACCCCTATATTATTCTTTTGAAGAAGATGAGAAAGATGGAAAATATGTTTCTTCATGCACTTGTGATCATCATGGCCAAACCTCTTACAAAAGGAACACTTAACTCTTTCTTTCTTAGGTTTCCCTTGAGATGAATATTTTTGAGTGCTTGGTTTGGAAGACTCAAATTTTGGTTCTTTCTTACTCTCCTTGTCCTTTTGATGTGATTGTTTCTTCTCTTGATTAAAATTCTTTGGTTTCCCATTCCCAACAATAAGGGCTTGAGCTTTTGTAGACTTCAATGTCACCATATGAATTAACTTATCTTGCTCCCTAGTTAGGTTGGAAATAAATTCATCTAAGGAAGGAATTTTTCAAGCAATTCCCATAGCACTTTTGGTTGACTAGAAAGTGGAAACAAACACTGATTAATTTTAACCTAGCTTAAAGATGACGGAAAGAACTAGTTGATCATCCCTTTTCTCTATTTTGGGCATTCCTTAAGTTGCAACCTTAGTGATTTAAATCTAGTGAAGAAGCCTTCTATAGTGTCATAAGAATTGGAGCTCAAGCTAATGTGCACATTCTCCAACTCATGGCTTCTCATCTCAACTTGTTTTCCAAAGAGTTTTTCTAGAGCAATCCAAATTTCATTAGGAGTATTAAAAGCTTTAATATAAAATAGACGTTTTGGAGACACGGTTAGACATAAGAATCCAATAGCTTGATTACCCTTGTTGAACCACTTAACTTTAGCACTTTCATCTGTATGTTTTTTTTCTACCCCCATTGTAACTCTATATAACCTCTTGTTCTTTAGTATTAGTTGAACCTTAGTTTTCCATTGATGATAGTTAAATGGAATTAGAAGAGGAACTAGAACATTTGAATCCATGCTTGTTGATTTTTGCAACAAATTTAGAAGTGAAAAAGAAAAGATGGGAAGAAGAAGTACACACAACACAAGGCTATCCACAAGATAGTCAACTGTCCTATTGTAGCCAACCAATTAGGCCTTTTGGAGCAACGTTGTTTTGGTCCATTGCTCTTTTTATATTCATTTTCATGAAGGAAGGTTTTGATGCCTTGTAGGGGCATATAATACCTGTCTAAGTTCAGTGGTTTGGGCCTCGTATAGGCTTGTATGTGGATTTTATTCTGACTGTCCTACCGGGCAGGGTTACAAGGGTTAAAAGGGTAAAGAGGCCTAAAGGTTAGAGCGATGAGAAAATGAAGTTTCCTAAGTGTAAATTAGGGTGTTAAGTTTTGGTTTGGTCCTATTTGACATGATCTAAGTGGTTACAAACCCTCTTGGTTGTGAGAGTACAAGAACCCTAGGTGAGTTGGGTCTTTTCCTTGAAGGAATAGTGGATTGGAAAGGTCCACTTAAAGAGTATTTGAGAGAGTTGTGCTAAGTTGGTGGTTTGATCATCTAGTTGATCATCTAAAGAAGCTTCCCCTACTCACTCTCAATCACTTATTCCTACATAGTTCACTATCCTTGGTCTGTCAATCACTTAATGTATTATTTCCATGTCACAAAACAAGAATCTTCTATCATGAACAAGGTTGTAGTATGAAGGCATGTAGCATACTCTGGGATTTACTCATTTCCTATCAAATTTCC
>VDFB02190305.1:0-28669 GCA_007258455.2 Sequoia sempervirens
TCTCTCTCTGTACTCTAAGATAGACTCAGGTACTAGAATCAACTTTCCCTCATCATCTAAGGGAGGTAAAACTGCCGAAGGTACCACACAGTGTCCCAACGCCTTCTTCAGACGTGACACGTGAAAAACATTGTGGACCTTGCTCTCTGCCGGAAGCTCTAGCTTCGTAAACCACCTCCCCAACACGCCTCAAAATCCTGAAAGGACCATAATATCGTGGCTTAAGCTTCTCTGAACCACTCTTCCTAAGAGTAGACTGACGGTAGGGCTGCAGCATAAGATAAACCATGTCACCCACCTCAAAAGACCTCTCTGTCCTCTTCTGATCTGCGTATTGCTTTTGCTGATTCTGTGCCTTAGCAATATTCTCCTTGAGAGCCCTCATAGTGTCCTGACTCTCCTGCAACAAATCTCCAGCACTCGGCACTCTATTGTCACTTAGTAGCAAATCAAGAAAGCTCGGCGCCTCATACCCGTACAACGCCATGAAAGGGGACATCTGAATGGTCATGTGGAATGTCGTGTTGTAGCAATACTCGCACAAATAAATCCACTTGACCCATGCCTTCTGCTGCCCTGCAATATAGTTCCGGAGGTAACCTTCCACCCATTTATTCACTATCTCCGTCTGACCATCGGTCTGCGGGTGGTAACTGGTGCTCGGTGTAAGCTCGGCCCCACAAAGTCTGAACACCTCCTGCCAGAAGTGACTCAAGAACCGACTATCCCTGTCGCTCACTATGCTCCGAGGCAACCCATGTAGTCTGAATACCTCACGGAAGAAGACCTCTGCTACCTGTGTAGCTGTGTAAGTGGTGGTAATCGGAAAGAAGTGGGCATACTTCGTTAGCCGATCCACAACTACATATATGCAATCCGTCCTTGGGCTTTAGGCAAGCCCGTAATGAAATCCATCGACAGGCATTCCCACTTCCTGTCAGGAATCGGAAGTGGCTGCAATAATCCTGCCGGATACGTGTTCTCCTGCTTGTTCTGCTGACAAACAGGGCACTCACGCCATAAGAACATCTGCCTTAAGTCCTTTCCATGTAAATCTCTCCCGAATCTGTCTGTACGTTTTGAAATATCCGGGATGTCCTAGTAGGTACATCATGAAAGGCTCGCATGATAACGTTCTTCATCTCTGACCCTGGGATCAAATAAATCCTGTTCTTGTAAATGATCAAGTCATTCACAAGCATGTATCTGGCACAACCATCGATCCCTCAACAATATTGGACGCCCAAGTATCCTTGGCATATTCTGCCACAATCAAATGCCTCCAATCCTCTGTAATGTGAACCATAGAGCTCAGATAAGGCCGGCGTGAGAGAGCATCAGCCACTACATTCTGGGTGCCTTTGATATAAGAGATATCAAAGTCATATGCCTGCAATTTGCTCACCCACTTCTGTTGACGATCATTGAGATCTCGCTGCCCCAGGAAATGCCTCAAACTATTGTGGTCAGTTTTAATGCAAAACTTACTGCCAACAAGATACTGTCTAAATTTTGCCAAGGCGTGCATTATAGCTAGCATCTCCTTATCATAAATACTGTAGAGCCTCTCTGGCCCTCTGAGTTTACGGCTCTCATACACAATAGGGTGCTTGTCCTGCATAAGCACTGCTCCAATGCCCTCACTAGAAGCATCGCACTGAAGCTCAAAGGGCTTTGAAAAATCCGGTAGTGCCAACACTGGACAAGTAGTCATCAGCTCCTTGAACCTCACAAAACACTCCTGTGCCTCAGGAGTCCAACAAAATGCACCTTTTTTCAACAGATCCGTCATAGGTGCTGCATGTCGTGAATAACCATTCACAAACCTGCGGTAAAACCCACACAATCCAAGAAATCCTCGCAGCTGTGTAAGGTTCGCCGGAGTAGGCCAGTCTATAATAGCACGGATCTTCTCAGGATCCATCCGCACTCCCTCTGCACTGATGATATGACCTAAGTAGAGTAACTCGGTCATCCCCAAATCACATTTGGACTCCTTGGCATACAAGGACTCCCTCTCCAAAATACTGAGCACAGTCTCCAGGTGAGCCAAATGCTCCTGCCAAGTCCTGCTGTAAATAAGAATGTCGTCGAAGAAGACAAGTACATATCTCCTCAGCTGGGAATGGAAGACCCTGTTCATGGTGGACTGAAATGTCGCTGGCGCGTTGGTGAGCCCAAATGGCATCACCACAAATTCGAAGTGCCCACAATGACAATGGAATGCAGTCTTCTCAACATCCTGCTCACGAACTCTGATCTGGTGATATCCTGACCTTAAGTCTATCTTCGTGAAGTAGCATGCACCATGGAGCTCATCAATAAGCTCATCTATACGAGGTATTGGGTACCTGTTTTTGATAGTCCTCTTATTCAGGACTCTGTAATCGATGCACATGCGAAGGGTGCCATCCTTCTTCTTCACTAGAACAACTGAAGAAGCGAATGGTGATTTACTAGGTCGAATGTGACCCATCGCAAGCAACTCCTTGATCGTCTTCTCTATCTCATCCTTCAACCTCTTAGGATGCCTGTAAGGAGTGATCATGACGGGCTTAGCGCCCTCCTCAAGCTCTATGATGTGCTCGATGCCCCTGTCTGGAGGTCTCCCTGGCGGAATATCACTGAATACCTTCTCATGCTTGACTCTCAGCTGCTGAATGTCAGGATGGTACTCTGTCTTATGCTGTCCCTCCTGTATAGGTGCCAATGTGCACTCGGCAGCCCACTCTACCATGTCATGTCGCATGAGTCTCTCCATCCGACGAAAAGAAATAGTTTTGATGTTGCTGTCCCGAATTGCCTTAAGAATATGTGTCTTCCCATCCACATCAAAACGAATCTCCATGTCTTTGAGACGAAGAGTGACTTCCTCAAGTGAATGAAGCCACTTCATGCCCAAGACTAAATCGATATCCCCCATGTTCACCACGTAATAATCAGCCTTGAACTCATAGTTGTTCAAGCGCAAGGGGAGATCCTTAATCATATGTTCACACCTGAGAGTGTAACCATCGGCCACCTTAACCCTAATGCCTTCGAACTCCTCAGTGATGAGTCTGCGTTTCTCCACAAATCTAGCATCGATAAAATTGTGGGTGGCTCCTGTATCAAGAAGGGTAATGACCCTTTGTCCTGCCAAAACTCCACGAAGTCTGAATGAACCTTCCTGTTGGATGCTAGATAGGCGTGCCTCCTGAATCTGAAGCTCTGACTCTGCCTCTGCCTTAGGCTCTGAAGCCTCTGACTCTGACTCCTCAGAATTCTCCTGCTGTTCGGAATTTGATTCCGAATCCTCGTAATAAGCCCACATCACTCGATTGGCCTTGCCCTTAGGCCGCAAAGGACAATCATGGTTGGCATCATAGGGACCTTTGCAGTAGAAGCAAAGCTTCTTCCTGCGTAGATCATTAAGAGCCTCTCGATCCAAAGGTGGTGCTGCTGATTTTCCCTTTGAATCATTCCTAAAATCTGATTTTTCTCTGTTAAAAACTGATTTCTCTCTGTTTTTGTTGAAGCCCTTATTGTCCCTGAATGAAGAATTGTTTCTGGAGTTGAATCTACTGGATGGTGCTGCCAACTCCATGCTACGCGCCTTCTTCATGGCTTCCTGTAACGAGGGAGGATCAAAGGCTTTGATCCAACCTCTCAATGGTTTCGTCAGTCCCTCCATGAAAAGCACTACAAGTCGCCTCTCTGAATTATTCGGAACCATAACCGACAATCTCTGGAAGTCACCAATGTAGGACTCCAAACTGCCACTCTGTCGCAACTGAGCCAAATCTCTAAAATAGGATTCTGGATCCTTCCTGTCAAATCGTTCCACCAACCTGTCAACAAACTCCTGATAAGAGGTGATCCGATCATGCTGGAGTGTCACCATCCCGTGGTGCCACCAGTCGTAAGCTGCCCCCTCAAGATACAATGTCGCATACCTGATAGCATCCCTCTCAGCCATCGGACGCAATGTGAGGAAGGTGTCTAGCTTACTGATCCAGGCCTGAGCTGTAACCTTGCCACTACCGTCGAACATCGCTAGAGTGAGTCTGTTGGTAGCATGCTTCAGATCATTATTCTGGTATCTAGGTCTCCAATCCTGTCGACCCCTGTGATGTTCTCTCCTCTATGTAATGAATCTGTCAAAGGTAATCCTCTCTCTGACATCTGGTGGTACTAACTCCCACTCCTCGTTCGCTGCCATAAGTGTATCTGCGAACAACTCCTCATGCTCCTCACCTGCCATAGCCTCATCGGCCTCCTGTCTCACAAAAGTAGGCCTAGTGGGCCTGTCTGCCGTCCGTGAAGCAGTCCTAGGTGCTCTCCGTGATCCTGCATCACTCCTGCCCTCGCCACGATGTGGTGACGGTCTCTCGGCGTACCTAATCTCTGGAGTGGCACTGTCAACTGTAGCACATCGTTAGATTGCCGTGACCTGCTCGTAAATATCTGAGAGCGTGTAGAACCTCTGCATCGTCCTGATCCCTAGGGTTTTGAGGGATATCTGTTCTAGGAATATCTGTTCTGTCAGCCATGTTTCCTGGTTGCCTGATCAAACCTTGTTGCCTGTCAATCAAGGCTCTCCTGCGAGTATAATACCTGTGTGGCCCAACCTCTTGTGGCTGCATAAGATTGCTAAACCCTCAAGATGGCAGGATTTAGCTCTGATACCACTGTAGAAACCCCTGTTCTCACTAACTTCTGACTCTGTTTGATTTTTGCTTGTTTTTGATCGTTTTTGGTTTTTTTTGTGTTTTTGTGCATAAAGAGGTAAATGCGATTTTGAAAGAAATGATTCAAAAATCTAAATAAATTCAAAGAGGTGTGAACTGAAGCAAATAACCAATGAGATAGATAACCAGTAGGTTTATTATTCATTCCAGATCATTACAATGATGGATCTTTGACATGCAAGTAAAAAAGCAAGTGGATTTGTAATATTCAAAAACCTGGTTGCAGCCGCTTTTGAGAGACATTAAATCAGTACGGCTATCCAGATGAAGACTTCTCCCTTCGCCAGATGATATCAAATGCTTCCAGATGCATAGGCGCCCCCTGCTGTGAAGTCAGACTGCAAGGAAGGAAGGCGATTTGCTCTAGAGGAAAAGTACGGCCTGTACTTGAAAGGTACGGCCTGCTGCAACAAGTACGGATCTGGTAACAGCAATAAAGAGATCTGTACGACCCTTGGAAGATGTGTCTCAAGTTGCAAAATGGACGCCTAGCATAAAGAACTCTTCTTGAGTGAACTCCAGATCAAAACCCTAAATGATGCAATAACTATGAAGCTCTGTGACAACCTCTGAATGAAGTTATCTCTCTGACTGGCAATAAATCAGCTGATATTTCACAGCCTCTGAACTGCACACACTGAAGATGGCACGTTGTCCAATGCAAGTTGAAAACTGGAACCCTTGGCTCTGTTCTCAGAAGGAAGACTTAGCAAAAATTCGATTTCAAACATGATGGCTCAAATTCCAATGAAAAAACCCTTATATTCTTCAAAAGCTCGACTTTTCACAATTAGGTATCATTTAAATAATTCAAACTTTTCCCTTTTAATATTTCAATAGTTTCAAACTTCATTTTTAATTATAAATTATAATTAAAAATGGCCCCTTCAATGATGGTCGACCCCTTGAGTCAAAACACTTAAGTTATAATATTAAAATATTATAACTTTATAATATAAGCTCCGCATAATTAATATTTTAATTAATCAATTAAAATATTAATATCTCCCTCAAAATATATCCAATTCACGAACCGTCTGAAGCTGGCGAATGAGTGAATGATTCTGCACATGACCAAACCATACTGCTAAAAATAGCAGGGGTGCCTCGCTAAGTGCCAAATACTGCTAAAAATAGCAACTCAGGCAAATGGTGTCCGAATGAGCCCGAACGAAAGCCAACTGGTAAAATTCTGACAACCGAAGCCAAGCCAAGCTCCGTCAAGACCCTCTATCCATCCTATCAGCCTACGAGGGTCACATAATAGGCTAATCATCAGCTCTGAGAGATGTCAACTGGAAGGGGACATGACATACTCCCTCTATACCTCTCCTATCATTCATGTCCAATGAATCTCTACTAGTAGAGAAAACATTAGTAGTGTAGGCCTATAGTCAAGGGCAATTTCCTTTATATTGAAACGAAGTGTATCGACTTTGCTTGAACCTTGGTTGGGGGATTGGGATGCCCTTGAAAAAAATATAGAAATAAGAATGCCATCTCACTAATCTAATACCATTTGAATGTGAACTGAATGCATTCAATGGGCGCTTATAGTCTCCAATGCCCGTAATAAGCTGAAAACAAGAACTGACAAGCTTGACAACCTTGGGAGCTCCCTGTGGAGTTCTATGAATGCCCACCTTGCGGAGAGAAAAGGCCAAGCATTCTTGTTCAAGGAATCAAAAGGTGGATTGGGAAACACTTCAGTTTTTGTACAGAGAGTGGTATTTCCCTTGGTTCTAATAGTAGAAAATGCACTTGTAACTGAATGAAGAAGAATTTACGTTACCTTGGAAAAATGATCATTTTCCACTTCTAATTTGTGACAAGATACCTTCAGTTAGCCAATGGGAATCCTTGAGACACATGATTAATGATGCTATAGTTAGGTTGAATGATAACACAATCTACAATCCATAAGAAATGTGAAAAATTAGAAAGCTTTCTTGGTGTTGAATAGTTGTAGAGGAGATGGTTGAGTGATTTGAATGTTAGTTAGTATATATCCCCCTACATAGCCTTGTTGATGACCTCCTTCAAGAGGTGTCTAAGGAGTACCTGAACGAAAGAACATGATCTAGAGAGGACAATAGATTGAAGTAGTAAACCGACCTCAAAATACCAATAATGCTAATGTCTAGTGGGACCCAATGAGGCCTTTGTTTCAAGATAATAAAGAGAATAACATGGTTATGTCTCTCACCTTGTGGTAGAGTCATCCAAGGATCTAATTTAAATAAAGAAAGAAAGTGTGAGGAAACTCTTAAGGCAAAGGGGTTAGGCAGAAGAGTTTTTGTTTGTAAAGCATGAAATTTTGGACCTGCTCAATACGAGCCCATTTAATGTGTTTTGAATTGAGGCTCTAGACCTTTGAAGTTTGAACGATACAAAACTGTAGGCCTAATGACTTCATTAAAGAGGTGCATCTTCAAAGGGATTTCTTGGAAATGTACTTGAAGTTAAAAATACTGGTTCTTCAAGACATAGACTGGGGTATACCCCTTATCAAAATGCGATTATGAGGGAAGCTTTAGAATAAAAGAACTACCAAAAGTACTCCCAACTAGGTGCAAGTTGTTGTAATCATAGAAGTAGATATCGTGAAAATATCACAGTATTTCAGATCTTGGATGCTAGGTGGCTGATTTTCAGTAAAAACTCACGATTTTTTGAAATCTTGTTGACTGCTATTTTGACCAAGATTATTTGACTTTTTTCCTTTAAAGGCAGTAAACTGTGATTTTGTTTCAATTTTTTTTTGCTTTGTTAGGGTGAATTAAGGGCACCTCTGTTTATTCATTGCATTGTTAGAATTCATGATCAGGAGCAGGAAGATATCTGTTTGGGAGGACATGTGGCCATAGTTCCTTTGATTCCCATAAAATATTAATTGCAGATTGTGATGTACTCAGTTGAAGTAAGAATGTGTGAGCTATTTAGTACCCTGCACATCTCTTGGGAAAGGTGTTATGATATCCTTTCATTGTGTGAATGGATTGTGTCCCTTTAGTTCAAGTAATCTTGAATTGCTAAAATTGAACGACTGCTGCAAGCACTGATGTTTAGGATTTGAGAGTTTGTGTTTGAAGGCCTCTTGAATAGACCTAAGATATTTTGTCATGGACAATTTCTCACCTGGCAATTCTACTTGTGTTTTAGATTGTAATAATTTTTTGGTTCACTTTTTGGTATGATTTTAGGTTCAATATAGTCCTCTGAAGAATATTGCAAGTTTTTTGAATTCATTTAAGTAATTATTACATTGATGGTGGAATTCTTTGGGTGTGTGAACCTTTTCTTACCTTGCTTTCTGAAGCTTTTAATCTGGATTTAATGGCTTTTCATGCAGAATGTTTCGGGATATGGAAAGTAGATTGTGATATACAGTTGATTTATTTGAGGTATATGTAATAAGAATTATTTTCCTGCAAAATTGAGAGCCTTTAAAGAAATTTACTCTGACTTTCTCTTCCTATTACATCTGCAGCTTGGCAATTATGTGGAGAGATTCTGGCAGCCGGTCATCAAAACGTTTTTCATACCTCTTGTTGGATGAAGGGGAGTTCTACGTCCAAGATTGGATAGCCACATGTGGGAAGTGTTCACTGGACAGTTCTCAGAATATTAAACCATCAAGTGGGCAACTGCAACAAATGAAAGGATGCTTACGGTTGTGCTCTAAATCAATTTTTTTTGAACCTGATAGTTTGTCTCTTCCAATCATCAGGTTTCCTATGAACAAAGTGAAGAGTGTCGAAGCTTTAAAAGGAACATCACTCTTGCCTAACTACAGCCATGACAAATGGCAGGGGAGGCAAGAAGGTTTTGTCTTAGAGGTATCCTTAAATGTCACAATGAAGGAGAATGGACTTGATGCTCCCTATAACTTTGAGAAGCACGATAGTGCATGGTGGTTTTCCTTGGAATTTTCACCAGTCCAGCAGGTTTAGCAACCTTCCTTTTTCTTCTGTTATTCTTCCATTCATGGATATATACATCTTCAAGTCTCTAGATCATTATAGTTAAATTTGCACAATTTCTAGTTTGCTTATGTCAAGTTGCAATGGAAATATTAGATTTCCTATTATATTAAAATTCAGTGGACCTAGAAATGCATATCCTTATTATTACAAGCTTACTGCGATTCCCTTCTCTACACAAGATTTATCATGCTAGGGTCTTCAAAAGTCTCTTGAAGTGGATCACAGTTAGATAATTGCAGAGAGCAGTCTAATAGTGAACTGCAATCGCATTGCATCTCCAGTGAACTCATTCCTTTATATCAGAAGTTAGTTTCAGAAGACAAATATGGCTTCTTGAAGATGGCTATGTTGTTATCTGATTTGTCACAATGTGTTTCCCTCAAATAACTAAGTTTTGAGATTTTGGAAAGGCCACACAAAAATCCTATTTTGCACAAAGAAACCTATTGTGAAGATGATGAAGATCAAAGTAGGAGATCTTGAGTGCAAAGCAACATTGTTACATGTTTGTAGCAAAGCTTGGGCTATAAGAACAGATGATCTCACTCTCGAGCATTATGAATGGAAAGAGAAATTGAGAAAATGGTGCATAGATTTCAACAATTTTTATTGTTGTTGCAGCAATAATCATGAGAGGAAATCAATATCACTGTTGATCTGCAGGCAATGGTTACAAAAAATGAAGAATCTCCAGTTCCCCCACTTGATAGAATCGATCAAATTCTAACAGGAGGTACTGTTTGATATTAAAAACAAATATAGGAAAAGAAAGCTTACTAACAGTCAATAAAAAGACAAGGTGAGGAACAAAAATTAGGTTCAAGTTTTCAAATAGAAACCCCGTTTGCAGAAATGGCTGTTTATGTGAAATCTGAAGAAGAGATCAGGGAAAGCAATGTCACTCAATCATCAAGTTCATGGCCTTCCTGATCCTATGGCCTCTTGCAGGTTGGCCATGCCTTATGCATAATTCTTTGGACCTAATAGACATCTCCCTTGAAAAATCCTGACTGATCTTTGATAGCATTCTTTCTTTTAGGTTTGTAGAGGAGTTATGAGTTCTTAAAAGGAAATAATAACTGTCCTTGTCCAACAAAATCATTTTTGATGTGTATCTCTGACAACTCTAGGTGGAGAGTCTCCAAAAATCTTGTGATCAGTTTGTGGCTGCCAAAAGAGATAACAATTGGGCTGTAATATGGGAGTAGTGTTGTTATGTCCTTGGCTATTTAAATGATGGCATTCTCAGGTCAGGTGATGGTGGCATCTCTATTGCACACTAGGATTATCTTGGATGCTTTTGCATCATGAGATCTTATATTTCTTATTGAGAACCATGTGAGCCCTGGGCAAGCCTTCTGCTCAATTATATTTACTTTCAGGTCTCAACCTTTGGCATGAGACAAATATATTGGGTGATCTACATGGATCTAGATTTTTTGCTTGGTTCGTTGTGACTTCCTTTTGTCCAAGGCTTCATTATTAGTTTCTAGCATGCATTCTAGATACATGTGGCTTTGAGTTAAAAGCCATCCACTTCCTACATAAGATATGATCATTTCATTTTGTCATCCTTTGTCTTGCATATTGATGATGATTGATACTTTGAACTTGAGATGTGCCTTAGTCTGTACACACACAAGCTACGGCAGAATAGGAGATGACAGACACAGTTCGTTGATTTTCTAGATCCCAATAGACTCCAAATACAGATCTAGTATTGCAGAATTAATACTGGATCAAACTTTAATTATCAAGTAACACTGAATACAAGTTATGTTCAGACATAGGAATATTATCTGAAGTCAATACGCATACAGACAGTGTGAATCGCACCATAAGATGAGTGTTTGGAACACACCCGACAAGCATCAGTAATAACAAATAATCACATGCAGCGATATTAAATTGAGATTTGCAGATCCTTGATACCGCTACAAACAGAAATTGCTATCGTAGATTTACATCATACTAACATCGTGTTGAATTCACGGTTCACTATTTGCTATGAAGACGCATTGGGGGAGGCACGATTATGGCGCCCTTACAGTGGCACGCGACCTCTTCAAAACACCCTCCGTGAACTGTTACATAAGCTCCTAGAAGAGTTGCTGATTAGGCAATTGCTGGACCTGTCGCTTATCACCAGTGGATATCCTTTCACTACTATCTTCCCAGAATCATGTTCATGTTTCCTCTTGTGCAGTGTCGTGAGTGTTGTTAATGTGGCCAAAGCCTAGGCTTGGCCACCATTAACCCTTGTAGTGCACACTGCTGACTCCACTCGAGCTTCCTGAGTGCAATCAGAAGATCATATGTCACGCCTTCCACAGTTCCTAAAATTCCCATCCAAACAAACCGTAATTAGACTTAGATTAATGTGCTGAAGCAAAGCAATCCACGAATTGCAAGTATGGGGGCTACGTCCCAACTTGAAGGAGATCACCAAGGGGGTTTTGTCCCTCAGTAACTCGCCATGACTAAGCGTCCCAATTCGTGATATTGAATAGCTCCAAACATTTGCACATAAATATCAACCAATGATGCCTTCTCAAATCGAGTCGGCCAGAGTATAAATTCAAATGTTATTATTAATAATTCAAATTTATACTATATTTAATATTATTATTATATTATTTAATTATTAATTTAAATTTATTTTTGGTGTTGATAAACACCATTGTCCTGCCCATTTCCAAATAGGACCCCATCGAGAAATGGGGACACGACAATCCTCCGGTCTTGGGAATTGCTTGCTCTCAAGCAATTGTAAACTCATGTCCAAGGGTGCCAAGGCGACCAACAAGTGATAAACGGTATCGCGTCTATTCCTGAAACCTTTGTTGATCAACTTTGATGTAAAGGTCAGCAAGTCAATACTTGTGCCACGATTCCTGTTGTACCCAAAATAAATTTTTGGCATTTTGTATAAATTGAGCTAAATCTTGTTAAAATGTCGTCAAAAGTCCGTTTTAGGTCAAACCAAATATAAGGTCTTTGTGGGTTTCTATCAAGGAACACATGTGCAAATTTCTGAAAATTTGAAAATTAGGGTTTCACGCCCCTATTTTCAGGGTAACCCTCGAAAATAGGACCTTCCCGGAAATGATTGAAAATGATTTTGATAGGATTAAATGACTTCACAATCACATTGGTCAAGTCAGAATCATCAAAAGACACGTTTTACTCTGGTGGGTCTATTTCTGTTTTTCAGGAACAAAGTTAGGAGCTCCGCAGCCATTAATGGCAGATTGGCCAGTACTAGGTACTGAAAGCTAAGCTTCAAAAGCTTCGACGATGCAACCATGGCGAAAAAGGATGAAAAAGATGCTGTTTGACAAAGGAGATTCTCAAAATCGGAAAAGGCCGAAAATTGGCCAACTTTGGAAACGCTACGAAGGGGAAATCAGTTCACAAGGAAAAAAGAGCCTTTTTCATTGAGGGGTGCCCTTGATTCTCAAGGGTCAGATACAACCTGATGAATCATCCAAGGCAGTCCTCCTCGACGTTCTCCTGCTAGCTCGACAACGAAGCAATCAGTAAGATCATCTGATAAGCTGATCACTGACAGTTGTTAGTTGAGCGAAAAGAGTCAGTTGAAAAAGACATCAGAAATAGTTGTTGAAAGTGAGGATCAAGGTAGAAAAGGCACCCTTCTTTATGAGCCTTCAAATGCTGCCAAATGTCAGAGGGCCTCCCAAGACAGTTTCCTCAGTCTAGGTTGATCTTGACAACATAGCTGCGAACACAAGCATCTGGCAAGTTGATCACCAGATAATCAAGGTCAAACTGGAGCATCTTTAAAGGTGAAAATCACTGTGTAAAAGGCAAAAGCGCCCTTTTCATTAAGGGGCGCCCTTGAATAAAGGAACCCTAAATTGACTTCTGAGTTTTCCAACTCTAGTCATCCTCGGTGAAATAGAGCTGGCTACTTGATGAGATATCAAACGAGATCGTATGTTTCTCCAATCGACGAGGATTCCAAATCAAAGCACGAGAGATCAAGTCAAAAGCTGAAGATCAAACAACTGAAAATCCACCAAGGCAAAAGCAAAAGCGCCCTTCCTTGAGAAAGGCGCCCTTTCTTTTGAGGCCACAATCTTAGCTTTTGCCATCATGCCTCCCAGGCACTTCTCTTCAGTTTATCTCCAGCTCGACAGTGAATGTACCAGCAACAGCTCAGGATCAACAGACCAATTTGGATTCAGGATCAAATTGGGGTCATTCAATAGAGAAAATAATAAAAAACTCGCAAAACTCAAAAGGGACGCCTAGAAAAGGTCAAAGGCAAAGTTGTTGACTAAAGTCAAGATATTTTGAGATAAACTTGGCCAACTTGCTCCACGATCAGTGGAAATCACCTTTTTGAACTTCAGATCAAGCTAAATCAATTTTTGATCATGAGTTAAGTTCCCAGACTTGTGGATCTGAGGCTTAAATCTATATAATCAAGGTATAGGTGTCCCACTTCATTATTTCATTGCAGGTTGATGATCAAGAACAACTATAAGCTCTCAAGGACACCATTTACAGATCTGGCCAAGGTTTTTGTCCGTTCTTTGATATTTCTTACAGATCTGAAGCAAAAGAAGACTGCTAATCTGAGGTTGGATTTAGAGACAGATTTTCTCAAGGAGTCAGATAAAAACTTCCAATCCATCTTCTGTCTACTTCCTCTCTTCTTGTCTTAGGTTTTCTTGCATGTCACACAATACAGCAGGCTACATCAGATATGATCAATTGGGCAGATTCAGCATAATTTTCTTGTGAAACCCATCTCGTTAGATTTTCCAGAATCAACAAACTTGTTGCCCCTATTTTTGGGGGTTTTTCCGAAAAAAATTTAGAATCAAAATTTTGAGGAACTGGGTTTGTTCACCATTGAAGCACGAATAATAACCTTTAGTCCCAACTGGAAGGAAGTTGGCTAGATGAGATATTAAATTTAAATATCTTTTTTTTTTTGGTAACCTAGGGGTGTCCCCACAGCTTAGCCCAACGCGTTAGCTGAAGAGAGACTAGTACCCTAGGGATGCACGCAATAGCCCGCAAACCACATGCATCGGGTAAGCCTTGGCCTCGGAGTTGAACCCGAAACCAATGGGGAGCAAACCCATGGCCCAAGCCAACTCCGCTACTCGTGTGTAATGTCCCCAATTTCACGAGCATCAGAGTTCGGTGGATTTAGCCTATTCCTGGCCCTCGTAGGCTAATATGTTTGGTTAGAGGGTCCCTTTTGGCAGTGATTAGTGGTTTTTCTCCTTCAGCGCCTTGTGTGGGTTCAAGCTTAGCCTTCGGTTGACTTAGTTTCACATACTTACTATTTATAGTAAGTCACTGTTTAGGGTTTCTATTTTTAGATGGGCATCCGATCACATGGAGAACAGGGTGAGTCGACTCCTAGTTCAGATGGCACAACAATCAGACAAGTATTTCAAAAGATATTAAAGTTTAAGTGGCTTAAGTGATTTATTTAAATATTTTAATGTTATTATAAAGTTATAAAGTAACTTTATAATAATAAAGTCACTTTAATAATTTAAAGTGGGAATATATCTTTTATCCCACATTGGCCAGGAAAGTGTTTGAGCTCTCACAAGAAAAGAATAAAAAGGGACTTAAGAGCTCATTCTCATTAACTAGGATTTGATATTTATCATATGATTTCTCTTTGGCGTTTGGAGAAGGGAGCCCTAGGGTTTTCTGCCAGCGTATCAGCATTGGAGAGCGTAGCTGCTTCATTGCAACAGCATTCTGAGGTTGTGAAATATCAGCTGAAGGTGCTCACTGTTGGCTTCACCCAGAGGCCAAGTTTGTGTTTCATCGGATTTTCAGAAGAGTTCCAGAATAAGGGTTTCAGCACCTTTTCAATATCAGAATATTGTATTCCGGGCATGCCCTATTGTAAAAGTTTTCAAAGTAAATCAATAAAGTTATCCATTTGCTGCAGTAGGGGTTTAATAATTTCATTTCAGTATTTTATTTTTATGCCTGGCTGCTTTATAAAAAATACACAAAAGGGCAAATATACAGAAAAAACACAAACAGATTCAAAAACCCTCATTAGAGGTACAAAGTCTCAGAAGTGAGTGTTAATGATATTGCAGCTTCAGGCGATCCTTCCAGCTCAGTTCAAACGAAGAAAACATAAATTAAATGATAGCTCTTTAGCTATTTAATTTATATGCGATTTTGTGTTGTCAAATATATTTAATGAGGAGGTGCAAATGATATGAGACCGACCTCATTCGTATTATTTAAGATTCTCTCTTTGTGGCCGACTTCATTCTAGAAGATAATTTGTCTTATCTTGGCCGACTTGTTATTTACTTTATTCAAATTGTAAATTATGGTTGAGGCCGACCTTGTTCCTCAAGAGATGCAATCTCTCATAGTATTGTATATATAGAAGTTCAATTGTTCACTCCTCACGCAGATCATCATCCAGTGTGAAGTATCATTCCATGCTATTGCGAACTTATTAATAGCAGATTGTGAAGAACAGAGATTGCGAATATTGCCAGGTGCGATTTCTGTAAGTCCGTATTCTGTCAAGTGTGAATCCCATCAGGTACTTCAAGATCAGATTGCGAATTAATTTAAGGTCAGGTTGCGAACTTTTCTAGAACAGATTTGAATTGCCAGTTTGCTATCTGTTATTGCATCTTGATCAGGTGCTGAATATTGGTCTTGTGTTAGACCTCATTGTAAAGAGAATTATTGCCAGGTGCGATTTCTGTAAGTCCGTATTCTGTCAAGTGTGAATCCCATCAGGTACTTCAAGATCAGATTGCGAATTAATTTAAGGTCAGGTTGCGAACTTTTCTAGAACAGATTTGAATTGCCAGTTTGCTATCTGTTATTGCATCTTGATCAGGTGCTGAATATTGGTCTTGTGTTAGACCTCATTGTAAAGAGAATTATTGCCACTGTTCTTAAATATAAGAGAGATCTTTGTTGCTGGGTTTTTCTCCCTCAAGAGGAGGGTTTTCCCAGGGTATCTGCTGTGTTATTTTGTCTGATTTTGAATTAATTTTCTGTACACATAATCTGTTCACTTAAAATTTACATGGTATCAGAGCGGGTTTGAGTGGATTGTGATCAGATTATTGCTAATCAGCTTACCCTATTGTCAAGATGGTGAATGGTTTGAAGGTTGAAGATAGACTCGAAGGTGCATCCAACTTCACATCATGGAGATTCAGGATCATGCTTACTTGCGTGAAAATGATTTGGGTGAGTTCGTAGAGTCTAGCATTTCTGAACCTGAGGAGGAAGAAGAAAAGTTGCAGTGGCTGAAGAAAGACATTAAAGCAATGAAGATTTTGGTTGACTCTGTCAAGGATCATATTGTTCCTATCATCTCTAAGTTGAAGATAGCAAGAGATATGCTCAAGACCTTGGAAGAGATGTATGAAGTCAACAATACCAGCCGAGCTCTTGCACTAAAGCATCAATTGCATCATGTGAAGATGTCAAAGGGAGAATCTGTTACTGCATACTTCATGAGGATTTCAAATTTGAGAGATCAGCTCTCAACGATTGGGTATATGGTTGATGACAAGGATTTAACCATGCTCGCTCTCAATGGGCTACCTTTGTCATGGGAATCCTTCATCCAAGGAATCAGTGCAAGGTCAAAATTGCCTAAGTTTGATCGTCTCAGATCTGATTGCATTCAAGAGGAATCAAGGTTGATGGCAAGAGGCATTGGTCAAAGTTCAAAGAATGAAGATATTCATGTTCTCGCCTCCCATACTTCAAAGAAGAAAGGAAAAGATGGAAGGAAAGGATTCTTCAAAAGGAATAGGGACAAAGGAAATGATGATGCACCTCCATCTAAGAAGAAGAGGGATATGTCCAAGTTTCAATGTTTTAGGTGTGACAAGTTTGGGGACTTCGCCAAGTATTGTCCAACTAGACCTAAGCAACAGGCCACCGTTGCAGATGTTGATGATGCCTCTCCTCAAAAGGATTCAAGTGAATATTTGTTCTATTCAGCATTATCAAGCAGTGTACCTTCCGACACCAACACTTGGATAATCGACAGTGGTGCTTCACGTCATATTACCGGCTTTAAGGAGCACTTGTCAAGTTTGGTGGAAAAGGAGTCTTCTGAACAAGTCATCATTGGAGATGATGCGAGCTACTCCTGTAATGTCCCCTTCTCAAACCTGATCGATCATGTGACCGTCGGCCTT
This sequence comes from Sequoia sempervirens, assembly GCA_007258455.2. Taxonomy (NCBI): domain Eukaryota; kingdom Viridiplantae; phylum Streptophyta; class Pinopsida; order Cupressales; family Cupressaceae; genus Sequoia; species Sequoia sempervirens. The sequence goes on from VDFB02190305.1 coordinate 16,918, forward strand.
TTTCTGGAAACCCGAAGGCTAGTCGGAAGGTAAAATTAGGGTTTCCTATTTTTGAGGAGATCATTGCTCAGAGATGGTGGATTCAATGGCGGATTCTTTCTGGGTTTTCAGAGGACTTCGCAGTGGTATGTTCATCTCGGCATTTGGAGCACTTTCTGGAATTTACTATTTTTAGTAAATTCTATTTTTAGCAGCTTTCCAGTTGAGTTCAGCTCGGTTGACTTCCTGCTTCAGTTTGGTCAGATGTTTTGCTCAGTATTGGCTTCAGGGCACATTTGGAAGGATAAGTTAAGTCATTTAATTAAAAAAAAAGTCACGTTTTAATTATTATATTTTAACGTTGACCCTTGGCCTAGATTTAATGACTTAATGTTGTTTTTAAAAAGTGGTCTTTGAGGGTGGCGCCCTCATTAAAAGATTATTTTAATTATTCCCAAAGTCAAAGCAAGATATTTGGGGCGCATTTCTCAAGGTGATGATTTAATTAAAATATGAATATTGAGTTAAAGGGAAAAGGACGCCATATTGAAGAAGAGCTAGGGTTTGAACATTGAGTTGGATTTTAGGGTTTCGTGAAGTCAACGAAACTTATAAAAAGGAGTCTTGTGCATCATTTCTTCATCTTTTGGTCGACTATACTGTTATGCTGCCGGATTGGCTCTGGAACTGCTTCGAGGAATGAAGGCCTCCTAGCTCGGGCATCGCTTCGTGTTTGCAAGACAACATCTAGTGGTGATTCTTAGTCTAGTTTTTGAGTTATTGGAATTAGTGCATTGTAATTTGCATGTGTCAAATTAGGTTCAGATTTTGCATATTAGAGTTTCCTGGTTTTTGTATTCTTGCTACAGCAGATTCAATGTTTTGTTCATAAATCCAAAAAGACAAAAAAATTGGTTGTGGGTAGTGTTTCTTTCTCTTCATCTAGTCAAGGCGCCATTGTTCCCAAGTCTATAGAATTTTTAGTTGAGGCATTTATTTTTAAAGGCAAAATCGCCCCTGTGCTGGGCCGTACCATTTGTATGTCATTGGGAATCGTGCATTTATTAGAATCTGCAATTTCAGTTTGTTTTATGATCTGGTTTTGAGCGCCCCTATCTCAATTGAGTTTTGCAATTGGTATTTGGTATTTTGGAGGAGTATAGAGAGAGTTTCGAGCATTTCGAGGTTTTCTATGTTGCTGGTAATGCGTTGAAAAGTGCAGGTCTGTCACAGCAGATTGGATAAATCTGCATCTTCTATATTGATTGGTGGTGATAGTTCTTTCAAAGCAACGTGAAGACTTCAATGAAGATTGCCCAAGCTTGGAGATTAAGGTTGGATCTTTAATTTGCTGTTTCTGTGATCTTTACTTCCCGCAAATAAGTTCTTGAATATTGTACAACTCTCTTATAAGCTGATTTATATTGTTAGCAAGATCTCATCTCTTAAATTGTAAGCTGGCAGTAGTACTGACCGCATTATAGATTCTTGCTTTATCGGATTGTAATGTTCATCTTTACAGTCTTCATTTGCTATTACATTTAATTTACCTCCGCCCTATGGTAGCTACTCTCCCATTCTGGGTTAGCAAGCACATTCTGGGTGTTGAGTGTTTCAGCTTTCAGCATTTATCTTTCAAGCATTGTTATTGTAATCACTCCGTCATATGGTCGCCCCTCACTCCGTATTGGATTGGGTAGCACATACTTGACGTCGAGTTCCCTTCAGCATTTAGATTAGAAGACCCTCTGACCATATGCTCGCCATCATCGGCGCCATTCTTGGTTAGAGTTACAGCATAAGCAGTTTGTTTTAGATCCTCTGACCAATGCTCACACCTTGCCCACATCGGGATCCTGGTGTACATTCTGGTTAGAGTTGCTTTCTGCACGTTTTGGTTTATCCTCTAACCTTAACGGGTGCATTGATTGTAATTTGCAATTTGTTAAAATCGAAAAAAATTGGCTCGGAATATTTCAACTCCGTGAAAGGAATTGGGACCTCTACACTTCACTTGGATTCTAGCATATCACTTCAATTGGGTAATGTTCTTTATGTTCCTGGAATCAAGCACAATCTTATCTCTATTTCAGCTTTGGAAGATAAAGGATATCAAGTTGCCTTCTCCAAAGGCAAAGTTCTAGTTTGGATGGAAAACTCTAGCTTCAAGAATGCTCAAGTAATTGGAGTTAGACATGATAACCTCTACAAGGTTTGCACACATTCTTTACAAGCTTTGGTTCATGACTCCTCAAGTCTTTGTGATCTTTGGCATCGGAGATTGGCTCACTTGCACTTCCGAGCCCTACCTATCATGGAGAAGATGGTGACGGGTCTTCCTAAGTTCACTCAAGAGCACAAAGGTACTTGCAAGGGTTGTGCATTAGGTAAGAATATAAAAGTCCCCTTTCATAGTAGAGAAAATAGATCTAAGTGTATTTTAGACTTATTCATTCTGATTTATGTGGTCCTATGTCTGTTCCTTCTTCGAGTGGTTTCTTGTATTATGTTCTTTTCATTGATGATCACTCTAGGAAGACTTGGATTTATTTTTTGAAAACTAAAGAGTCTGAGGAAGTGTTGGATAGGTTTAAAGAATTTAAAACCTTGGTAGAAAACATTTCTGGTAAAAGAATAAAAGTCCTTAGATCTGACAATGGTGGAGAATACACCTCTGGTAGTTTTTCGGAATTTTTGTATTGATGCAGGGATTAAGAGGGAGTTCTGTGTTCCCTATAATCCTCAACAAAACGGTGTTGCAGAAAGAAAGAACGGAACGATTGTGGAAGCAGCGAAGGCCATGATCCATGATCAAGATTTACAAACATTCCTATGGGCAGAAGCATCCAGGACAGCTGTGTATGTTTAGAACATAAGTCCTCATAAGATCTTGGAGAATATGACCCCAGAAGAAGCCTTTACTGGGAAGAAGCCTGAAGTCAGTCATTTGAGGATCTTTGGAAGTCCTGTTTATATTCATGTTCCCAAGGAAAAGAGAACCAAGTTGGAGCCTTCTGGCAAGAAGGGAATATTTGTGGGCTACAGTGAGACATCAAAAGCCTACAGAATCTACATTCTAGGACTAAAGTTGATCGAGATCAGTAGGGATGTCACTTTCGAGGAAGATGTTGCATTTAGAAGATCCAGAGGGATTCATATGGAGATTGATAATGAAGAGTCTCCTCAGGATATGGAAGTTGACCATACTCCTGAGATTCAGAGGGAGACTTCAGAACCAAAAGAAGAAGTTGATCCTATTGAACCCTTGGAACCTACTAATGGGCCTACTGACATTGTTATTGAGAGAAAGAGACCTCTATGGGCCAGGCGTACTATGCATGAGGCTGAAAGTTTTGCAGCTCCTAGAGGCACATTCAGAGAAAGCAAAAGGCCACATAAGTTCTCCAGTTATGTTGCCTTGATGAGTCAGATTATAGAATCCGAGCCTACCTGTGTTGAGGAAGCATCTAGTCTTCAAGTTTGGAGAGATGCTATGACAGAGGAGTATCAATCAATTCTTAAGAATGATGTTTGGGATATTGTTCCTAGACCCGAGGGCAAGTCTGTGGTTTCTTCTAAATGGCTATTCAAGATTAAGCATGCTGCAGATGGAAGCATTAAGAAGTACAAGGCAAGATTTGTAGCTCGTGGGTTCTCCCAGAAAGAGGGAGTTGATTATGATGAGACATTTGCTCCTGTTGCTCGCTACACTTCAGTCAGAACCATCATTGCTATTGCTGCATCTAGAGGATGGAAAATTCACTAGATGGATGTGAAGACAGCCTTTCTCAATGGAGTGATTGAGGAAGAGGTTTATATAGAGCAACCTGATGGATTTGAGATTCATGGGAAGGAGTCTCATGTTTGCAAGTTGAAGAAGGCCTTGTATGGTCTTAAGCAAGCTCCTCATGCATGGTACGAAAGGATTGATCGGTACCTATCAAGCTTGGGTTTCTTGAAGAATGATGCTGATTCAAATCTCTACTTCAAGGTAATCAATGGTGATGCATTAATTTTGGTTTTATATGTTGACGATTTGATCCTTACTGGAGAAGATCACCTGATTCTTGAATGTAATGTGATGTCCCCATCCTAGTTAGCGCAGCTGGATATGTGGTTAGCCTATCATCCTGGTCCTCGTAGGCTGACAGATATGTGTAGAGGATCAATTGCGGCAGTTACCCGGTGTTCAGGAGCTTCATTTTTTGCAGTTGTTTCAAGTTGGGCCTTCGCAGAATCCTTCAGAGTGGTTTTTCAGAGACTTGCTATTTTTAGAAAGTTGGACAGGCGGAAGCTGCTATTTTGGGCAGGGCACCTGGTTCAGCTGTTTAGCTCAGTTTCGACCTAGTTCATCAGTGTGTTGGTCAGATGGAGAAATAACGGAGTATTTAATGGTTTATTAAATAATTAATATTTTTGACTTTATATTAAAGTCACTTTATTAATTTATTTAAATATTAATGTTTTGGCGTATTATAAAGTATTTCTAATACTTTATAATAAAGTGGAATAATTAAATAATGAATAAGGATTTATTCATTAATGATGGGGGGCGCCAATTATTAAATATTTCTCCTAAGTCCAAACAGGGAAATTTAATCATTTATTTAAATGATTATAAAAAAGAGGGTTTGGTCGAATTTCTCAAGAGAGGTATATATTGACTGCCAAAGACAAATCGAACTCTTATGTGATGATTATTCAATTTGTCTTCTGTTTGCTCTGAGCATTGAAGTTTGCAAAACCTAGGGTTTTAGCAGACGATTGATTTTGAAGAACGATACCTCTTCAATATCTGGCATACTGAGACTGTGCAATACCAGTTGAAGATTGTCTACTTGGTGACTTCACACAGAAGTTGCAGTTGAACATATTGGATCGATTTCAGGAAGGATCTATAGAGTTTCTTCATCAGTTAACTGGGGCGACCTATCAGAGATTGTCTTCACAGAGATCTGGCATCTTATTCATTGGGCCGTACTATATTTATTGCTACTGCTGGTACAGGCCGTACTACTGCTGGAAGGCCGTACTTTTCATTTGCAAGTGAAACGCCTTCAGTTCTCAGCTTCTGTTAGTGGGATTTGGTGCGCCTAGGGTCTACAGAGCTCCAACATCGATTTCAGAGCCTGAGGATTCATTCTTTGCTTCAGCCGTACTTTCCTTCTTGTTTTTCTGACACCTGCAAGTCTACAGGTTCTTTCCAAATAAAATATTGTTTTATCTCTCTGTAGTCGATTTCTTTTGTCATTTGTAGAAACCCCTGTTCTAGCTAAGCTCTGAACTGTCTGTGTTTTCGTTTGTTTTTTGTGTATTTTGATTTTTTTGGGTTTTTGCATGAAATAGAGAACAATGCGATTTTGAAAGAAAATCTAATAAATTCAAATAAGTAAATAATGAAGCAGATAACCTTTGAAATAGGTAACATATGATCTTATTATTCCTTTTAGAAGTTTACAATAATAGATCTTCAACATGCAGACAAAATAAGATGAAATATCTCAGATTAAGAACTTGATTTGCAGCCACTTGGAGTAAACTTGAGAGGTTGTTACATCCCGATATTATAGCTACTATTGTATAGGGCCATTGAATGTAATGTGTGAATCTTGATGATGAATAAAACATGGTTGATCTTGTTAATAAATGATTGAGTTATGTTTAAATGATGATTTCATTTGATTGTTACTTCTAAATGATTAGTCTTGATTAAATGTTGCATACAATTATAGAATAATAGTATTCTAACTTGTGAGATGTTTTTACCTTGTTATGAGCATATGACTGCCGGTGTCATGTCATGATGTGCAGGTACGAAGACTGATCCTCCGGACAGAGGAGAGACATCATTCGGGGAGGAACTTGGTCGGGTAAACAGTAACGAATACCAAATTGAGCATACACACACATACAATAAATTAAGTAAGCCAAGTCTGTTTGTCGAGATAACGGTAAGTCATCCATAGGCTTTAGGAGTCTAGTTTACTTCTTTGTGCTTGAGAAATGATTGTTTGTTTATCAGACTTACGTATTATGTTCATAACGTGAATGGGTCTAAGCGAATAGGTTAAGTGGGTGTGTATATACATGTATATAGTATACTGAGATATATACGAGTATATATGTGTATATATATATATATATATACACTATCTGTTATCTATGGATAAATAATATTACTATAATATTTGCCTTGGAATTTATATATATATATATTGAAAAGTACTAGGACCAACTGGCAAAATATATATATTTATATTTGTTAAATATAAATATAGTTATATATAAGTAATTATATATTAAAGATTATATATAATATTATTATAGTTATATTAAAATATATAAGTATATTAAATACTTGGGTATTTAAATATTTATATGTTTAATATTTAAAAGAACTATAATAATATTTATATAATAAAATATATATAGTGAAATTATATTTAAATTTCTAAATTTATGGAAATTAACTTATTACTTAAATAGTATTTTAAAATCTCTTAAGTGAAAATTAAAGATTATATTTTACTAGGAGTAAAAATATATTTATGAATTTTATATTACCAGGAGTAATTTGGGGAAATTAAATATTACCTTGTGTAATTGGGAAAACAATTTCTTCTTTGCGTAGTTAAAATCATTATTATTATAAAGTAAATAATTGAATAAATCAATTATTATTGAAGCCTTAAATCATTTCTTTTTAAAAAAAAGAAGTTATTAAAACAATTTCAATTTCAAAAGAATGAAATTCGCATTTTAAATGGAAGAATGAAATTCACGTTTTATATTTTAAGTGTTAAAAGGAAGCCGTATGAAAGTTTTAACATCTCAAAATACATTTAAAAAATAGCGAACTTATTTAGGGAAATATTGAAAAGTTCAAACTTTAGAAAATAAATGAAAATAAAAATGAAACTCTCCCGTGAATGAACTCGCGCCTGTGCAGACGCGCGACCAGGGCGCTTGAAATGAATTTTCATATGGCAAAAACGTGACCTGGAGAAAAGGAAGAGGTGGACGCATCAAAGAAAAGACCAAGTCTTTGCATTTCGTTTCCTTTTGGGATCACACTTTCAGGTTTTGCTGTCAATTTCTCCATATGCGTTTTGAATTATTCTTCTCTTGCTGGCTCTAAGGAGGTCGAATCACCTGCAATTTGATGACTTAGGGTTAAGGAATCCGCCAAATGTCCTTTTGACTGTTTCTGGGCACTTGTTGTCAATTTGCATGCCTTCATAAGTGGAAATCTGTTGCAATTCGGGCCTATATAATGACGCCCTTTCACTCTTCTCAACTCACCTCTTGCTAAATACGAGTTTCACAACATTTTGTGAGCTCCCATACCAATTCATTCGAGTTGCTGTGTATTCTTTAAATTGCTGCATTTCCTATATACCGAGTGAAATAAATACAGTGAGCTTTTACCAGTTAAATTACAGTGTTAAGTCTTCTTTTTAAGATTTGAGTGGAGTGAAGCCATTGAGTTTAGAATTCCGTTTTTCTGTGATGAGACATTTATCATATTACTACATTTTCTAAATATTGAGTGAGCAAGATATAGAGAACTTGGACAGTATTTGACAAGCAATTGCAGCATTACAGTCTGTGATACTTTGTGAGAATTAAGAGTCATTGCTGGGCAAATCTTCTATAGTGGAGTGCCATTGTGAGAGAGTGATCTTGGAGCGCTATTCTGCCATTGTGAAAGAGTAACCTTGGAGTTCACCGTACTCTTAGAATATCAGGCATGACTTTCAATTTCTTTGTAATTTTTGTTGAAAGGTTACATTTTCTTTATTGTGTGTTTGAGATTTCAAATAGTTCAAAGCTATTTAAGAACTGATTGGGCAAACTTTCTTGGTGCATATCATTTTTAAGCAAATGTATAAGAACTTTAGAATAAGGGGGTAGTGAAAAGAGAATCAAATGATTAAAGAGCTCAAGGGTAGCTTTACTTAAATCTGCATTATATAGTGAAGGGTTTTATATGCATTTGAATGTTTTTGCAAACTTGTATGATCTCTATATGGAGAATACGTAGATATACTTATTTACTACTAGGATCGAAATGAAGGTCTAGTCAAGTATGGTCTTTTAGCTTAGGTTATTAGATAACTGAATAAGCTAAGTACTCCTAGGACAAAGATTTCCTGAATAGGAGGAATAAAATAAAGACACTTGCAGACTGTTCATCTCCATTAAGTTAGTATGATTGTAGGATGTCTGGGATGACGGTTTCATCCATTGAAGGACAAAACCTATGCGTAGAGTAAGGAAGCCTTAAGTCAAATCGGCCCTGAGTAGTGTTTATGATAGATGACCTTCATTCGAAGTACTGAATGAGAATACTTTGGCCAAAGTAGTGAAAGGTACGACATCCACCTAGATGTGAGATAGTTGAGACTACACTGTCAGTTCATTGTGATCCGAGTACTAGTTCGTGATTGTGAAATAGCAAGGTACTAGTTGTGTAGGACACAGCACTATGCTCAGTTGGTAATCGTTAAAGGATACCCTACCAATCTCTTCTTCGAAGGGAGGGCCGTTCATTGCAAAATGATCGTGCGGGGGACCGCATTATAAGTCCGTGGTTGGCGGAAAAGCGCCCGAGTGATGTTTCTCCTCCACAGCCGGCCGATGTACCAAGATTTGAAAGGACGGATTCCTGGACCTTCTTACTTCTATTTGTGCAAAAGCTTACGAGCTATGTATGTAACTGTATTCCTTTTTAACTCTGATTTATATTTGCAATGAAAATGAAATTCATGAGGAAACATATTGTAACTTGTACATGTTTATCAATAAAGAAAGGAAGAAATTTATTGTAATATCTTTGTTATATGTTACTTTTACATGTTTAAAGTGAAAATGGGAAAGTTTTTTAATTTACGCAGAATTGGGTCGTAACAGAGGTACAATCTGCCCTTGATGTGTTATTTCCTGCTGAGAGATGAAAGGAAATCAATGAGGAACCCTAGCCGCCCCTGTAACCAACATAGTTCAGCTCAAAAGGGAATTGGTTGGCCTTAAGAGGAAAACACGCCACTTGCAGCCCTCTGTGAATGGTACTGCCCAGAAATCAGAAAAGGTACGGCCATGAACAGCAGCAAACAAATAAGTACGGCCTTTGTTTGATGTATCCAGTTCTCAGGGAATAGGCGCCCAAAAATAAAGAGTCTCTTCTGAATGAATTCCAATACTGAAACCCTCTGAACGATGCAATCTCTGATGAAGTTCTGTGATAACCTCAGAATGAAGATATCTCTCTGAAAGCTATAGATCAGCTGGTATTTCACAGCCTCTGAATCGCAACACTGAAGATGGCTCGTTCTCCAATGCCTGTAGACAACTGAAACCCTAGGCTTCGTTCTCCGGAAGAAGACTTGTTCAAAAATTCAATATTCAACATAATGAACTTTCTTCACAATGAAAAATACTTATATTCTCAAGAGGGTCGACTTTTCTCAAAAAGGCATCATTTAAATAAAATTGAATTTTATCTTTTAATATTTCCAAAGTCTCGAATGCACTTTTAATTATAAATTATAATTAAAAAGTGGCCCCCTTCAATGTTGGTCGAACCCTTCAAGAAATCACTTAAGTTATAATATTAAATAATATTATAACTTTATATTATAAGCTTCAATAATTAATATTTAATTTGACAATTAAAATATTAATATCTTTCTCAATTTACGTCCGATTAACGAATCGTCTGAAGCTGGAGAATAAGTGATTGACTTTGCACATGACCAAACCATACTGCTAAAAATAGCAGGGGTGCTCCGCTGAATGACCTAACTTACTAAAAATAGCAAGTCAGGCAAATGATGTCCGAATGACCCCGAACGAAAGCCAACTGGTAAGTTTTGACAATCCGAAGCCAAGCCAAGCTCCAAAAGAGACCCTCTAACCATACATATTAGCCTACGAGGGCTAAGAATAGGCTAAATCCACCGAACTCTGATGCTCGCAAAATTGGGGACATTACATCATTTGAGTTCTGGAAGTTAATAGATATATGCGCCTTCATCTGGAGATCAATATTGATGCATAGTTATTATTTATATATTTTTTATGAATTTTTAAAGCCTCCTAGAGCAAAATCGCAATTTATTGTTTTATTGCAAAAATCCTCAAAAACACAAAAAAAATACAAAAACAAACAAAATCAGTATATTCCGTCAAGGGTTTGGGTTGAGAGACACTTGGTCTCTTACATGTAAGAAGGAATTGACTTCTGAATTTGAGATGAAGGACCTTGGGCTCATGCATTACTTCCTTGACTTAGAAGTCTGGCAGAAACCAGATGGAATGATTCTAAGTCAAGGGAAGTACACCATTGATATACTTAAGAGATTTGGCATGATGGATTGCAAATCCATGTCTACACCTATGGAGACCAATCTACATAAATTGAAGGTGGCTGCAGCTAGTTCAGATTTGGTGGATCCTACATTGTACAGACAGCTGATTGGATCCTTGATGTATCTAGTTAACACTAGACCTGATATTTGCTATGCAGTGAGTGCACTTAGCCAGTTTATGTGTGATCCGAGACAGATACATCTTGTTGCAGCTAAACATATCCTGAGATACTTGCATGGCACAGTTGGATATGGGTTAAGGTATACTTCAGATGCAGACTTGGAGTTACATGGTTTCACTGATTCTGATTGGGCAGGTTGTGTCACAGATCGGAAAAGCACCTCTGGTTGTTGCTTCAGTTTGGGTTCTGCTATGATTTCCTGGTGCAGCAGGAAGCAGTCATCTGTAGCATTGAGTACAGCAGAGGCCAAGTACATTGCAGCTTGTATGGCAACTCGGGAAGTAGTGTGGCTTCGTAAGCTCCTTGCAGAATTGTTTGGACAATCAATGGAGCCTACTATCATTCATTGTGATAATCAGAGTTGTGTGAAGCTTTCTGTCAATCCTGTGTTTCATGACAGAACCAAGCATGTTGAGATCAAGTACTACTATATCAAAGATATGGTACTGAGGAAGGCTGTACAGTTAAGGTATATCAACACTAATGAGCAGACAGCAGATATTCTCACCAAGCCTCTCGCCAGGATAAAGTTTGAGTACTTCCGAGATAAGCTTGGTATGGTGGAGAATTCAGCCTTGACTGAGTAAGAGTCTCAGTATCAGTGTAGCCTTGTTAATACATTTTCTTCTGAGACGGAAGAATTTGAGGTGCAAGTCCTTGTTAATACATTTTCTTCTGAGACGGAAGAATTTGAGGTGCAAGTCCTTGTTAATACATTTTCTTCTGAGACGGAAGAATTTGAGGTGCAAGTCCTTGTTAATACATTTTCTTCTGAGACAGAAGAATTTGAGGTGCAAGTCCTTGTTAATACATTTTCTTCTGAGACGGAAGAATTTGAGGTGCAAGTCCTTGTTAATGCATTTTCTCTGAGACGGAGGAATTTGAGGTGTTGTACCCAAACCAAATTTTTTGCTTCATTAAGGCATTTTGCATTTTAAAGTCTAAACCTTGCTAAAATGTTGTAAAATACCGTTTTGGGCAATATCAAGCATGGAGTTTTTGTCAATAGTTTGTCAGTCAAAGTCAGTTATATTGGTCAAACCTGAAGCAGAGACTCAAAATGAAGATTTTCACGATGAGGAGCATCTCACGACGGCATTTCATATTGCAGACGGTCATTTCAATGATCGAGACAGAGTTTTCAGTGATCAAATCATGGAGATTTTTCAGAGGAAAAGCCTCAAAGTGCAAGTATAGCTCAGGGGCGCCCAGTTTTTTGGA
>VDFB02190309.1:0-26698 GCA_007258455.2 Sequoia sempervirens
AAGCAAGTTCCAATAAAGCCAAAAGGGCTTAAAGTGGGTGGCACGATGACCACTAGACCACTAAATCAGGTGGCTCTAACCTGATCCATGACCAAGGTGTCAGAGTGGCAATTCCAATTTTTTTAAAATTCGCATTGCTTAATCTTATATTAATGGTCACATGTGTGACCGATTTTTAAGTTTCGAGGAGTTGTGTTTGGCTCCCCTAAGCCTAAATAGGGCCTTTTTTCATTTTGCAAAAACAAAAAATCTAGGAGGTGAGACTTTTCAAACAAAATATTGTTGGAAAGATGGCTCTATCATTTTTTAGTGGTGTAGGTGATTTTTAAATTTTTTTTAGTTTGATGCCTATGTTTCTAGCTTGAAGTCAGATCTTGCTTTTCAACCTCTAAACTCATAAATTTTTGGTCTAGACTTCATTTTTCTCGATTCTTGCAACATCATGAAGGTATTAAGGATCACTTTAGTTTCATACATATACTTTTTGTAGATTTTTTGCTAGAATTTCAAATTTTCAGTTTGAATCTTTATTGTACTTTGGAATGTCTTGTAAATTTACAAAAATGTGGCATTTTATTTAGCACAAAGGGGTTATTTCTTTGTATTATGAGGGCTAATTTGTTGTTCTTCTATTATAATATCTTATTTTATCATGGATTTTCTAAAATTTGTACTTCTAACTCAATATATCTATCATGAATGGAAATCACAAATGGAGGTCTTTGAAATTGAAGTTTCAAAGAATCATAATTGACACAAATCTAGAACCCACAAGAGATACAAAAATAAGGAAATGGTTTGATAAAAGGGATGAATCCCTTGGTACTTTGATCTTGTCTATTTATCTAGATCTTAGATATCATATTGCTTCTTGTAATCATCCTAATGATGTTTGGAATACCTTAGAGATTCCCTTTAGTAAGCTAGATAAAATGAGAAAATTTAAGTTGGAGAATGAACTTATGAGTCTTAATCCTTTATATTTTGATAATGTCCAAGACTTCTTCTCTAGGCTAAATTCTCTTAAACTATAGTTGTCTAATTGTGGGGTCACTAAAGAGGATGGAAAATTAATTCTTTCTATTCTTTCTAATCTTGGTATTTATTATTTAGTGTTTGTTTCTATATTTTACGCTACAATGGATTCCATTGGAAGGGTATGTGTAGGATCATCATGGGAAAAAAAGGCCCTTAAGTGGCAAAAAATTCAGAAAAATCAGAATTAGGCAACTTGACATAAAAATTTGAATAAGTTATCTATATTATTTAAAAAATATGTAACAATATAATATGTAGAAAATTGAATGTAGTTTCTAAAATACTAGGTTTATTTAAAAATAAATAAAATCTATTATGTGAAAATTTGAAATTTCGATGTACTAGTACTTAAATTTTAGGGAAAAAATAAGTAGGTGTCTGTCTAACCACCCTAACCAAAATAAAATTATAATATTTTTTTATAAGATTTTAGATATAAGTAGAGGACTCATGTCCCGATGTGATGCATATTTTTTTGTAGTTTTTTTCCAAATAAATAATTAATTATGAATTTTTTATTACAACTTTTTAAAAATATAAAAACTTCGTATGTAGAATACCTTAACTTGGGTCAGAAACTTCATGAAATTCATTTTTCTTTTTTTTTTAATCCTATGGGATGTGAAGCATAGAATGTGATTCATGTTTTTTAGATTCAAATGTGATACGTTTGAGAAAGCTATAGATGTTTTCAATTAGTCCTCCGGTCGGGACTTTAGTCACAATTTCGAATAGAAAATGAATAATAATTATTTATTAAATTCAAAGTAAAGCATAATTGATATTGGTGGAAAGCTGAGGAATCTCCTTTAAAACCCTTTTCATTTGATCAATTTTTAGGTAAAAATTCATCGACCACATACTCTACATATACCCATCATGCTCCGCCACTTTTGGCCCATCATGATCCACACTTTTATACCATAAATGCACTTTTAGTTTCCTTCTCTTAGTGCATTTGTAGCTCCAATCACAAGGGAGTAAGCAAGGATTCAGCACCCACATAGGCACATTGGAGTTCCCTACTGTACTCTTCTTGAAAAATATTTAAAAGGCATGTGGAGTGTAGGTAAGAGAAAGAAAATAAGGACCAGGAGTCTAATGAGAAGGTAAGATTAACCTTCAAAAGCACTCAGAGTCAGATTCCACTTCTAAAAGGAAAGAGTTGAAATGTGTATATTGTAAAAGACCAAGACATGATAAGCATAGATGTTATGATAATCTTTTGAGGAACTAACCCACCAAGAGTCTTCAAAGAGACTAACATTTTGTTTCCCTCACATTGAGTGTCTTCTTCTTCTTCAACATCTTCATCAACAAAAACTTCATCATCTCGATCATAGAACACAAGATGAACAAATAGTTAGACAAAATGAAAGTAAAAACACTCACAGCCTCCTATAAGTCCTAAATATGGTAGATGGCTTCTTGATTGAGGGGCATCTCATCATATGACATCATCTATGTGAATGTTATCTTCTTTTAGGCCTTGTAATTCACCTAATATTTTGATGGGTAACAACACATATATGAAGGTATGTGGGAAGGGTTCTATTAACATTAGGATAAGGAAATTTTAATGATATACTTTTTTTTTCTTCCTTGTCATCCAATCTTCTTTCTATTTATCAAATTACTCATAGTGGACAAGGTAAAAAAATTCAGTTCACTCTTGATTGATTGCACATAAAAGACTTGGAGACTAGAGATATCATTGCTATCAAGATGGTTGATCGTTCATCTCACTTTAATTCCATTTTCTCATTTTTCTTCAGCTAATGATAATGTTCCTTTTGACTATTATTCACACTCATTCATTAAGTGTGAATCATGTTTGTGAGGAGAAGTTTGGTCATATAAACCTTGGTATTTTAGAGACAAGTGCTAAGCTTCCTACTCCTCCACTCTTTCTTGTTTATCCATCAGTGCTTCTATTCAACAAGATGATCATATTTTTTCAAATCTTTCTTTGTTAGATGAATATTTGATAAGTATTTATAACTTTTCGATGGAGTCTCATACTAGATATTTGAAGGACACACTTGAGGGGTTTCTTTCCTCTTCGATGATAATTTCAACAAAATTTTTATCTCATATTCTTTTTCTTTGGAGATGGACATTCATGAGTATCCTCATTCCCTTGATTTGCCATGGTTCATGGTTGAGTTTGACCATAAATATGTTGTGGTTCATTCAAGTTTGGATACTCTTAGTAATTTTTTAGAGGCATACATGTTGAGACTTCAATATTCCTCCTTTTAGTTTGATATGGAGTGGCCTCTTCATCATCCTTTGGATTTTTTTCTTCCTAAGGGAAGATGTTTTACTTTTAGGCATTGGATTACCTTTCATTTTTAGGAATTCTTCATCGGCTTTGGAGCTTCTTCATTATGAGGTGGATTTATTGTCTCTCTTTTTCCCTCTTATGGGGGGTCATTGATTGTATATTCATGATGGATGTAGTCCTTGTGGATATCATTAAGTCCTTCATACATAATCTTGTTTGTTTCATTTTTCTCTTTTGGAGAGGAGTTTTGTCCCACTAGTTTTTCTTCTTTTCTCTATTTGTGAGAGATCACTTTGCAAATGGGTACTTAACATGGCCTTGTATCCATGACCCATAATTATTTTTTTGTGTTTTGCATCTTTGCATAATGATCTACTCCCTAAGTTGCATTTAAGGGGGGTGTTGGTGTGAATAAATGTCCTTTACCTAGCCAATTCTAGAAAGGGGGGCTTATTCACATTTTAAGTTTACTTAGGTGGGTATGTGCAGGATCATGATGGACCAAAAAGTGGCGATATGATGGGTATGTGGCTGACGACTTTTTTTACCCAAAATTGATGAAATGAAAATAGTTTTTAAAGGATATTATCAACTTTCCACCAATATAAATTATGCTTTACTTTGAATTTAATAAATAATTATTATTCATTTTCTATTTGAATTACGAATAAAGTCCTGATTGATAGGCTGATTGAAAAACAGCTATAGCTTTCAAACAATATCACATTCTTTTAATCTAAAACATGTGTCACATTGTATGCTTTGCATACTATAAGATTAAAAAAAAAGAATTTCACGAAGTTTTGATCAAGTTAAGGTGGTCAGACATACAAGTTTTTATATTTTTTAAAAGTTGTAATAAAAAAATCATAATTAATTATTTACTTGGAAAAGAATTACAAAAAAATATGCATCACATCAGGACATGATTCCTCTACTTATATCTAAAATCTTATAAAAAAATATTATCATTTTATTGTGGTTAGGGTGGTCAAAAAGACACCTACTTATTTTTCCCTAAAATTTAAGTATTACTGCATTTAAATTTTAAATTTTCACTAAATAGTTTTTTTTTAAATAAAATAAAAATAAACCTAGTAGTTTAGAAACTAAATTCAGTTTTCTAAATATTCTATTCTTACATATTTTTGAAATAATATAGATAACTTATTCAAAATTTTATGTTAAGTTGCCTAACTATGATTTTTCTAAATTTTTCGCCACTTAAGGGCCTTTTTTTTCCATGATGATCCTACATATACCTAGGTCTTAGTTGTAATTCTAGATGTCTTAGCAACTGTCAAGATAAGATCTTATCCTCTCTTATCCCTTTTACTTTTATGTAATGTTAGTTACCTAGGTCATTTAATAATTGTCTCATAACATAGGATTAATACACATGTCACAATCCTATCTAATCATATCGCTCACCTTTCCTTTATAAGCAAGACCTCTCATGTACATTCACACTCAATATTTCTTTCATAATACAACAAGCTATTCTTTCCATTTTCTCTCTTGTGGAAGATATTTTTGTCTACCAACTATTTCTAGGGGTGTTGGGAGTCATCATTAAGTCCTACAAGATCCTTATAAATTATCATTTCATCCTCGTATCCACCAAACATAGGTCAATTTGATTAATTTGTTAAAATTATACCCATACTCCACTTTAGAGGAGTTAATATTATGTTTTCACTTAGTTTCTCCCATTTCTAATGTATAGAGTGTTGATTTATTTTGTATTCATGTCTACCAGAGTAAAGCTAAATACCAACTCTAATGATTTCTCTATCCTTTATACTTTTATGGATGTCCATTCCTTGTTTCAAGGCTATTATTTTCATGCAATTGGTGAAGATGAGACATCATCCCCCCTTGGAATAATCTAGCTTAACTTATTAGAAATTGGTTTAATTTCTATTTCCTTTTTCTAATAATTATATTTTGACTATTTATTGTTCGACTCTTGTCATGGTGTGATATCTTAGGAACATTAATCATGGATTTTGTATGAAAATTTCTTCTTATTTTGGGGTTATTGGATGGAATATTTATTTATAATTCCATAATCATTAACTTTTAAGTGGTTTCTTTTCCACTAATTTGATGAATTCAAAATAACTTAATGAGATTAAATGGATACATATTTAAAAATCCATCCTTGAATATTCATCTCCACTTGATTCAATCATCCATTTTTCAATTTGTGTCATTTTATAAAAATACGTCAACATTTATGTTGTGTGTTTACAAATCTATTTATTAATCTTTACAAAGTAATAAAGTACAATATATAATTGACAAGACTTCATTTGTAATTAGGTATACATCATTTATTTAAATTACTCTCTTCAACTGCTGCTTAGGTTCTATTGCCTAATTTTTCATCCATATATCAATCCTTCAAAATTAATCTATCTTCACACATTATTTTAATAGTGTGAATTCAAAATTTATCTTAGTATTCTTTCTCTCTACGTTTTATGTTTTATGTATTTGGAAGATTCATACAAAAAATAGTATATGTCAACATATGGCTACATCATCAAGTATTAAGATAATAAGAAACCTCCCATATTGAGTGTAGCAATCTATAGATCTTTAAAACATTCCAAATTTATTGAACCATTTATCCCCCAGCTCTATACAAAACCATATTGAGTGTAGCAATCTATATATCTTTAAAACATTCCAAATTTATTGAACCATTTATCCCCTAGCTCTATACAAATTAAGTTCATAACCATTTCTATTTTTTCTATAATCATCATTCTTGATATATGAAGTGAATGCCATCAAATAATATTATGTAGATTCAAATCAAATATCTGGGTCATAAAATGAAATAGGAAATAATAATTATCTGATACCACCAATCTTTCATTGCAATATTTTGATTTTCTTTCCCAAGTCGTATATCTAGATTTAATTTTGTACCAATTTAAGTATGTTTTGTTAAGACTAGCTAGTTACCATTCTTATAATCTTAAATTTTGATGTAAGAAACTCAAGTCCAATGTATTTATAATTATTGAGCACTTCATCTATAGTGAGTTGGTAGTGCAATATATTATACTTTATCAAGAATCTAATAAGCTTTGTAAGTCTATGTTTGAGCCATTCTCTAATTAAACTTGTAATAAGCACCCTAGTTACCACTACTTTTTTTATATAATTGCAAATAAAATATAATCTTACTAAAAAATTATACCTCTATCCAATATAGATGTGTTAGATTCATATTCATACTAACCATATCCATGACAACAACTCTATGTTATGATCTTACATACACTAAATATGGTAAGCTCCTAATATTAGGGTCAACCCTAGACCCAGACCTTTAACTTGAGGGCCCATTTGTAATGGCCTTGCATACATAGTTCACACAACAATAATAGAGATACTTCATCCTCTCCTTTAATATGAGACCTTGGATCTCATTTTTAAATCACTAGCATTAATTGATCTTATGCTTCCAATCCAATCCATTCACAATATTATGATAGAAAATGCATCCCAATAAACTTTTAGTTCAAAGCCAACATTAATACATGAACAAAAATAAAAATACATAGTGACTAATTTGAATATATACATCACATGTACACATTTAATTGACCAACTCATGCAATTAATCAAATACACACAATGTGACTAACTCATGACTACATACATATCTATATCTATATATATATAGCCCATTCCAAAGCTAGAAGTTTCTTTGCCACTAGCACCACCTCACTCAGATCGATATAAAGTAGCAGTTTGTCTAGCATATTTTCTAGTTTGATAGCCAATTGGTCCCCTAAGACGAATAGGGTGGGTGTGAAGCACACAAGGGTCTTCCACACCCTTACTATTCTAAGGGCCGTTGAATCTGCCATTCATGGTAGTTCAAGAAATTGGGTGGGAAACAATAGTGTAGGGTGGGTGGAAGATAAAGCGGGCGGGAAACAATAGTGTAGGGTGGGAGGAAGATAAAGCATTTCATGGGCATTCTCACTTTGTGCACATGGGCATCGATCACTAGAAGCAATGATAGATTCACCAAAACTAAAGTGAGACCCTTGCATGCTTTGCACCCACCCTATTCATCTTAGGGGTCCAATTGGCTATCGAATTGCTACTTTATATCAATTTGAGTAGGGTGGTGCTAGTGGCGAAGAAACTTCTAGCTTTGGAATGGGCTATATATATATAGTATGACTAACTCATATGCACGTCATAGGCACACATAGTGACTAGGTCATGTATACATCAATTTATAGATAATGTGGCTAGCTTATAGACATAACACATATACATAAAGTTACTAGCTTATGCATACATCACATATAAACATCATGATAAATCATACACAAATCAAGGATGCATATTTTAATTAAATCATACATATTCCACATATATAAATCATGGTTAAGCTCATACACACATATCATCATATTTCTATAGTGAGTAGCTAATCCATACATCCCCAATGCATTGTGTCAGTAGCTCATACACATTTCACCAGTACATATATTGACTAATTCATGTATATATCACATATGCATAGTGTGAATAGCTAATACACACATACAAATTACATATATAGTGATTAACTCATGCATATCGCACATATACCTAATGTGTCTAGCTAATACACACATCACTAGTATATATAGTGAATAAATCATGCATACATCATGTATACATACTATGACTATCTCAAGGTCTACATCATAAGTAGATATAGTGATTAGCTCATGCATACATCAAATATATATAGTTTGACTAGCTCATACACTAATGGCATGCACATATAGTGACTAACATATGCATATTTCAAATATACATAGTTTGATTAAATAGAAAAAAATTCCAACAATACCAAATTTACACCAACTAACTTCCACTTTACCTAGCTCACAAACACATAAACCCTTAAGTACATCCCAACTAGAAGAAATAAAGTTGGTACATTCCATACTACATCATGGATTCCATCTTTTTTTCTAGTTCATTTCCAATTGTGATCAAAATAAAGCATCCCATACAAATTTAATGTAGGAAAATGCATACCCTTGCATTTTCACACTTGTTTGGGCCCAACTTGCTTTTCTTATCCCTATTTATGTCTTAATTGGTTCTATTTCACATCCAAAATCCTAATAAATTACATCTTTTTATGTCTAATCCCAACAAACATCAAAGGATAAATGCTAATTTAATGATTTTGGTTGTGTCCTTAATTTTTGGACTGGGACTAAGACACCAGCTAGGGCGTCTTTGTCCTCCAAAGTTATTGGGACCCTAATTTTGAAGGCACCTTAAATGGGCCCCTTTTTGGAGTTTTTTCCCTAAGTTTCATGCCTCAGGACTAAGACACCACCTAGAGTGTCTTAGTCCCTCTTAAGTTATTTTTAGGATTTAATTTCAAATCTTGGTGGGATTTAACCTCGTTTAATTAATGGTTTCATATGTCAGCTTGTTGTAGTGTAATTTTTTGGATATTAAGCGTAGATAAGCATAAATACAAGGTTCCTTTTATTTATTTTCATCCTAACATCCTACCAACTTGAGTATTCATGCATTATAGAAAGTTTGTGATCAAGAGAGCATTCAAGAGAAATTCATCAAGCATTTGGAGACATCATCAAGATTCACACATCATGTCAAAGATATTCTTGCATCATGTGTGTTTTTGAGCTAATGTTTGTGATGTAGGGTTTTGATTCAAGCAAGCAACTCAAGTCAAGATCTATCAAGCATTCATTTGATTCAAGATCGACATTCCAACTAGATCCACTTCACACAAGTTTGCAGATTTCATAACAAGGGTTTGGTGAGTTGCAACAGAGCATTTTGTCCATTCATCATTTCCATCCATTATTCCATTTCATTCCAAGGTTTAATTACCAACAAGGGGTTTGACCAAGGAAAACCCCCATTTGCTAACAATCAACAAGTTTTTCCTCTCTTGCATGTTTTTTTTTGCAGATTTAGGTTGACGACTTGAAGATCATTTGAAGTGAAAAGTTTCAAAGTTGCATTGCAAATTTGTCCTCTTCACGAAAACTCACCTACAAGCTAGATCTAGAAATTTCGGGACCTAATATTTGAGAAGAAGGAAGTGTATACATTGAGCCTCAAGATCACATTCTGAGATTTAAAAAATTCAAGACGGGACTAAGTCGGTAGCAAGGGAATCTTAGTCCTACCAAGGGTATTTTGTAGAGATTATTTCAGATTTTGTTTCGACATCCAAAGATTCTGCATTTCCCTTGAAAAACAACAAAAAAACTAAGACAATAGTAAGGGAGTCTTAGTCCTTACTAGCATATTTTGACAATTTTTTTTGCATTTCTAGAATCCTTATCACATTTCCAAACTTCCCAAGTACACACATCCTAACTTGTTGTTACTTAATTTTTTCATTTGCATCCATCATTTAGCTTGCATTACAAGGTTTTGTGAGTTGAATGTTAAGTTGTCCTTTCCAAGCTTTTACTTGGTGGTGAACTCTTTGAAGTCTAAAGAACCCCTCCCCTAGGTCTTCCTTGTTGAGAATCGACTCACCTTTGTGTTGATAGTCAATCCAATTTGGGATCCTAGGACATCCTTGAATGATAATTGGAGAATAGTGGTGTCATAAGACCTAGGCCATAAAGTACCAATTCCCACATTAACCACCAATCAATAAGTTGCAACTAAATATTTAAAATACATATTTTATTATTTGAATTTTTAGAAATACTTACATTAGAAAAACAAGCTACAGTTCTAAATATTTAAATATACATATTTCAAATTACATCTAAAACTTAAATAAATGAAAAATTAGAAAACATAACTTAAAGTATTCATCTACAAGCTTTCTAGCTTTGTTTTAACTTTGATCTTCTCAACACGATAGAAAAGAGGACATAGAACTTCATATGTGAACTTGACTCCCTAAGTAGTTTAAAAAATAATAATGTAAACGGTAAGTATAAATTATGTAATGTTGCAATATGTTTTTTATTTTTTTATTTTAATTATTATATAAG
Source organism: Sequoia sempervirens (assembly GCA_007258455.2). Classification (NCBI taxonomy): domain Eukaryota; kingdom Viridiplantae; phylum Streptophyta; class Pinopsida; order Cupressales; family Cupressaceae; genus Sequoia; species Sequoia sempervirens. Next base: position 10,360 of record VDFB02190309.1, read on the forward strand.
TGTGTATGCATGTTTTTATCTCATAGGATTATGTAAAATGATTTGATGAATTTAGTAATTTTCTATCAAATGGTATTAACACCTTACTATTGGAATATGTGTCTCAACCTTGCATTTACATAAGGTATTATTGATAGGTAAGTGTTGGGGTGTGGGAGTATGGGGCTGCCATGCCCCAGTGGGGGTCAAGGGTAGCACCCTTGGAAGCAAAATTTTGTGTATATTTTATTATTGTAAATATAGACCGTTCATCATTAGGTCTCAAATTTTATGGTCAATATTTTGTTGGATTGACTTGCCCTAGAAGGAAACCCTATTTTATAAGGGTGTTGTATTGTGACTGTGTATTGTGATGAATTTTGAGAGTTTGATAGTGGTCATGTTGCCTTTGGATCTTTGGTTGGTGATATTCTTTTGAGGAGCTTAATTTGCATGTATACTGTAATCTTTGTGATTTCTGAATAATATATTGAGCGGATTTTGGAATGTCATGTTTTCTCCTGAAAGGATTTTTCCCACGTAAATTGTTGTTTTGTGGTATGCATGATATTTATGTTTATTTTTGTTTAAGTTTCTGTAACTATTGTAAATATATGTAAAGTTTTGCATTATCCTCCTTTCAAGATTAGTGTAGGAGAGTGTTCCACTACCTTATCTTCCTTACACTTGTTATTGAGAAAAGTAAGATATCCTTATTTTTATTTATCTCTTATTTGAGCAGATCTAATCTAAAGTTAAATTCATAACAATGTTCTAGAAACATATGAGATATATTATGCATATTGTGCGAATGCATAATTAAGGCTTTGTGGTTTGAAAATTTGTGATTATTTTTGTAGATCTATTTTCTAAAAAAAGGCTTACCTACTTTTGATCAAAAAAAATCAAGGTGAATAGGTTATGAGCCTTAAATATAGCAAATGTATCATACATAAAATTAATGTTTAGATCCATACTAAAAGATCAAGCATACAAATATGTGATTGCTTCCAAAAGTATAAAAGTGAAATGCAAAAGAAAACATAATATTTATCAATACATATTGAATTATTTAACAAATTCTAATTTTCTAATGTAAAAGCTAAGTCAGTTAAAACATTTAACAAAATTAAATCAACATCAATACCAAAAACTAAATACCTTTATTTACAATTTAAATTTCAAACATTTATTTATATGCTTCAATAATAATAAAGTTATTCGTCTACCAAAATAATTTTTGGAAAGATATATTTATTTTCCTTATTAAAGGGAAAAGTTAGAAAAGTCTTCTCAAATGTCAAACACGTCATGTTCTCACTTTCTTGAGAAGTTTCCCCTACATATAAACAATTCGATAATCAAATAGAAAAACAAATTAATTTTGTTAAAAAGTGTTTCAAATGTTTTGAGTTTAGTTGTCCCCACTTCGTCAAAATTGATGCAAATTTATTTAATAACTAGACTGTTGGGAAAAGAAACCCAACTACAATGGGAAAAGAATGAAAACATGCAAAACTTAAAGGAGAAAACACAAGGTGAAAAAAATATTTATATATATATATTCAATTTTCTATTTCATCAAAAGGATTACATACATAAATTTACTAGCAAAAACTCAGACCTAAAGCTCTATACATTCTCATACCAAAACTATGCTAGTTTGGCGCATCTTCCTTCTATGTACTGCTATGTGTTGGAAACATTCTAGAGCACTGGAGCACTGTGAATGTTCTTTGCTATTGTAGGTTCTCCTGAACTTTCACTTCTATAGTTCTGTTGAACATTCTTTCTTTTTGTTGCTGTTGCAAAAACTTTATGTCTCTGTCTCCTTCACCTCTTTAGAATAAAACATTCTATTCTTTTTTTGTCTTTTGCTGCCTTTCCAAAAACTGGTGCCCAATTTAAATTCAGCCACCACAATTAATTTGTTGTTGTCCAGCAAGGTGGTCAGACACTACAAAGGGGGAACAGTCCAAATTTGATTTCAACTGATGGTGCATTTAATGCATTTGCCCATTGCAGCTCAGGATTATGAATTCCAACACTGCCTCTTAATCTTGAGCCATTCTGCTCTTCATTACCATTTGAAACTTCTAGCGGAAAGCTTCTAGAGCAAAGTTTCCAGCGCAAGAGTTTCTATTTTTCATCACTCTGTAAAACTTCTGGAGCAACGGACCAAAAGTTCCAAAGCACTGGAGAAAATTTTTTGGAGCAAGCTTGTGTGCATCTATTCTGCATTCTGAAATAGTCTTCTGAAGTTCCGGAGCATCTACGCTTTTCTATGTTTTCCAGAACCAAAGTTTCAGAGCATCTACCCTTTTCTATGTTTCATTTTTCTATGTTTTCCAGAACCAAAGTTCTGGAGCATATGCGCTTTTCTAAGTTTTCTAGAACTAAAGTTCCAGAGCATTCTTGCATACCAAGCCTATTCCTTAGGTGTTGAAAGGATTCTTTTGACAATGCCTTTGTGAAAATATCAGCGAGTTGTTGCTTAGATCTGCAATAATGAAGTTGAATCTGTCCATGCTCAACGAACTCTGTTATGAAATGATATCAAATTTTGATGTGCTTGCTGCGCCCATGAAAGACGGGATTTTTTGTCAATGCAATAGAAGATATGCTGTCACAAAATATGGTTGTACAATCTTCTTGCTGCTCATTCAAATCAACAAGGATTTTTCTAAGCCAAATAGCCTGACATGCTGCTGCATTTGCTGCTATATATTCCTCTTTGACTGTGGAGAGTGAAACTATGGGCTGCTTCTTTGATGCCCATGATATTACTCCTGGACCCATGTGGAACAAGTATCTTGATGTGCTCTTTCTATCATCTACATTTCCTGCCCAATAATTGTCTGTGTACCCAACCAGCTGAAACTCATTAGAGGCAGTATACATAATGCCATAGCCATTTGTGCCATTGACATACCTTCAAATTCTTTTTCTTGCTTGCCAGTGTGTGTCCTTAGGTTGCTCCATGAACCTAGAAATCAAGCTTACCGCATACATCAAATTTTGTCTTGTTACTATCAAATACATGAGGCTTCCAACCATGCTCTTGTAGAGGGTTGGGTTAACATTATTGTTATTGTCCTCTTTACTTAATTTCAGACCTGTATCTGTTGGGGTTGGGGCTGGTTTGTTGTCCAAAATTCTAAATCTCTTCAAGATTTGTTTAGCATAACTTGTTTGTGAAATAAAGATGCCATGATCTATTTGTTGGACCTCTATGCCTAGGAAATATTTTAGCAAACCTAGATCTATCATTTCAAACTCATTTTCCATTGCCTCTTTGAAATCAACAATAAAAAGATTACTATTTCTTGTGAAAATTTTAAAATCATTTACATACACAACAACAATAAGAATCTCACAATTGGCTTCCTTGATGTAGAGTGTGGGCTCACTACCGCTTTTGCTAAAGCCGTTGCTTAGAAGGTAAGAATCAATTCTGCTATACCATGCTTGTGGTGCTTGTTTAACATGTAAAGAGATTTTTGGAGCTTGTAGACCTTGTCTTATTTCCCTGTAATTTTGTAGCTAGGTGGTTGCTCCACATACACCTCTTCTTTTAACACTCCATTCAAGAAGGTTGATTTCACATCCATTTGTAATACTTTCCATTTGTGTTGAGTTGTAATTGCTAGGATTGCCTGCACTATTTCTAGCCTTGCAACTGGTGCATATGTTTCATCATAATCTCTTCTAGGCTGCTGTTTGTATCCCTTAACAACCAGCCTTGCTTTATGCCTTTCAATCTTTCCATCAGTAGTGCATTTGGTCTTATAGACCCACTTAACTCCAATGACTGATTTTCCTTTACATAAATTAGTGAGCTCCCATGTGTTTTTTTTCTCACTATAGTATCCATTTCTTCATCCATGGTGTTACACCATTTTTCCTCTTTCACAACTTCTTCAAAATACATTGGATCACTATAAGAAACACATAGAAAAATTTGAATTCTCATCAAAGTCATCATACCTTGTGTTGTCATCAATTTCCCTCACGCTTCTTGTCTTCCGTGGCATCAATGATGCAAGCGTAGGATTAGAATTTATGGAGCTACTTGATTGTTGGATTGATGAAGAAGACTAATGTTGTGAACTTCCAGAGCATCTGCCATGCTAGAAGTTTCCAGAGCAAGTTACCTATTGAAAGTTTCAGGAGATTTTGCTGCTGTTTTCTAAACTATTACCTTGTTGTAAGGTTCCAGAGCATCTTCCTTCAACAACTTCTTCATCCTCAAGAGGTATTGAAACTGAAATACTTGTGTTGGTATCAACTGTTCCATCCCATGACTCATTTTCAATGAATTCAACGTCCTTGCTGATCACCACTTTCTAGGTGATGGGATTATACAATCTGTAGGCTTTGGATTCTTGACTATAGCCTATGAAAATGCATTTTTCACCTTTATCATCAATTTTTTTCCTTTTCTCTTTTGGCATGAGTGCATATGCCACACATCCAAATATTCTCAAATGCTCAACACTCCATTTGCATTTCGTCCACGCTTCTTATGGGATCCTATCACGAACGACCTTTGTGGGGCACCTATTCAAGATGTAGACTGTTGTTACTACAACATCACCCTAATACTCATTAGACAAACCTTTTTCCTTCAACATTCTTGCTGCTATCTCTATGATAGTTCTATTCTTCCTTTCAGCCATACCATTTCGTTGCGGAGTATACTGGGCTGTGAGTTGTTTCTGAATACCATGAGACTTGCAAAAATTCCTAGACTCTTGAGAGATATACTCTCCCCGTCTATCCGTTCTAAGGACTTTGATATAGTGGTCGCTTTGCTTTTCAGCCAAGGCCTTAAACTCTTTGAACTTCTCAAATGCATCTTATTTGTTCTTCAAAAGATACACCCAGATTTTTCTACTATAGTCATCTATGCGTGTCATGAAATAAAAATTTTCTCCTAGGGTTGGGGTCTTCATGGGACCACACAAATTTGAATGCACCAACTCTAATGGTGCTCTAGCTCTCCTAGAATGCCCTGATTGAAAAGGTTGCCTATGTTGTTTACCTAGGATGCATGCTTCACACTTTCCATCGGGCTCTACAATTGCTGGTAGGCCCCTAACCATATCCTTTTTAGCTAAAATATTTAAACTAGAATAACTTAGATTCCCATACCTCAAATTCCAAAGCTTGGATGGGTCTTGGATGACTGTTTTGAAGGCTAACTGCTACAAGTCTGTTGACTGTGCTAAGATTTGCATTTTGAGGGGAAACATTTGGTTCTTTGTCATTTGAACCACTGCCATAACTTTCTTGCTTCCATTTCTGTCATAGATGATGCATTCCCCTTTCTCCATCAGTACTCTATATCTATTTTGGACCATCTATCTAATGCTCAAAAGGTTGTGTTTCATTCCTAGGGCATAAAAGATATCATGAAGCTGTCTTTCTTCACCATGCTTGGTTTGTAGGAACACTATGCCCTTGCCCATGACTGGAACTTTCTCATTGTTTCCCATTTTGATTTCAGACTTAATGTTGTGGTCAATGGAGGCAAATAAATTTCTGTTACCACTCATGTGGTTGCTACAACCACTATCCAAGTACCAAACTTCAACGTTGCCTTGTTCTGCAAGATTGAATGCAATGAACACTTGAGACTGTTTTTCATTTTCAGCCTTGTTCTCATTTTTCACGTTTGCATTTTGACTCCCTTGGTCACGTTGTTTCTTCTTGCATTCACTTGCATAGTGACCATACTTGTGACAGTAGTAACACTGCACATTGCTCTTATCAGATCTTTGATTTGAGCTGCTATTTTTCTGTGTTTTGGAAGTCTGATTGGGAGGTGCTGGCCTCCTCCTAATTATTTGAGCTTCCTCTTCTAGAGTTTCTTCTACCTCTGCCTCTTTGACCTCTTCCCTTGCATCTCATGTTTGCTTGTTCTTTAAAGGCTTATTCCTAGGAAGAATTTACAGACCTATTCAGGCACTGCTCATGGGTTTGAAGTGAACCCATTAACTCATCAACTGATAATGTTGAGAGGTCCTTTCCTCTTCTATGGTGATAACCACCAGGTCAAATTTTGTGGGTGAACTTCTGAGAATATTCTCCATAATTTTTTGCTCTTCCATGGTTTCTCCATTTATCCTCAATTGGTTAATCAAGGTGGAAGCCCTTGTATGAAAATCTTAAATGGAATCACTGTCCTTCATTTGCATGGTCTCAAATTATCTCCTTTGCAGTTGGAGTTTCACTGACCTGACTTTCTCAAACCCTTTTCATGTAGTTTGAAGTATTTCCCATGCTTCTTTTACATAGCTAGCTGTTGCTATTCGAGGGAAGATAACCTTTGTCAAGGCTGCCTCAATCAGACTGAGGGCTTTGGCATTATTTTTTCTTGTCTCCTTCAATTGGTTCTTTTGAGCATTACTCAATGCTGCAAATACATTTGGGTCAGTCACATTTGTGAACCCATTTGCTACTAATTCCCACAAATTATTTGCTACTAAAATGGTTTTCATTTTCTTTTCCCAGGCATCATAATTTTTTCCATCAAATATAGGTGGTTGTTACGAACTCCTATTGTCTCCTCCAGCCATTTTACTAAATGGGGGGAAAACTACAAGTACCCAGATAAAATCTAAGGCTTCTCTTCACTGCCTAGAAAACTAGGGCTTTCCAAAATACTCAGAAAATAAAGTTCTATAACTACATGCCTAGGAACAAAGCTAGGGATTTAACAAACTAAATGCCCAGAAAACTTAGGGCTCTGATACCAATCTATTGGGAAAAGAAACCCAACTATAGTGGGAAAAGAATGAAAACATGCACAGCTGAAAGGAGACAAACACAAAGAGACATATATATATATATATTTGATTTTCAATTTCATTAAAAGGATTACATACAAAAATTTACTCACAAAAACTTAGAGCTAAAGCTCTGTACATTCTCATACAAAAACTATGCTAGTTCTAGCACATCTTCCTTCTGTGTACTATTGCATGCTAGAAACATTTCAGAGCATTGGAGCACTGTCAATGTTCTCTGCTACTGCAGGTTCTCTTGAACTTTCACTTCTGTAGTTCTGCTGAACATTCTTTCTTTTTGTTGTTGCTGCCAAAATTTTGTCTCTATCTCCTTCACCTCTTTAGATTAAAACATTCTATTCTTCTTTTGTCTTTTGTTTCCTTTCCAAAAATTGGCGCCCAATTCAAATTCAACCATCATAATTAATTTTCTATTGTCTAGCAAGGTGGTCAGACACGACAAAGGGGGAACAATCCAAATTTGATTTCATCTGATGGTGCATTTAATGCATTTTCCCGTTGCAGCTCAGGATTATGAATTCCAACATAGACAACCTAGTATCTAGATAGTTTTGTTGGATATGATCATGAAACATGAATGATATTTGGTGTTAAATTCACTTATTTTTTCACAAGATGTGTGATAAAAAGAAACATAATGCACATATAAGGCAATCATGGATTTAGTAGTTGGAAATGTATATGGGAGGCTCTCCATTCCCAGTTGTTAGCCTTTTAGGTAAGTTTTCTTCATTTACAATTCTAAACACGCTCACATTAATTTTCATGCTTAAGTTTGGCCTTTTTCCTACATTTTGAGAGTATGTAGAAGATTATTGTGAATAATGGTTTTCCTCTAGCATGTTTCCTTCTCTGTATTCAATTTTTTGCATTTTACTTCTTGGAAATCTCCCCTTTATGCTTAATCGATCATATTGTCGCCACCCATAACCAAGTAATTCCTAAGACACCTTTGTGGATCTGACTCACTTTAAATCTCTGAGCCTGGGATCTATAGGATATGCATGGGATGTGGGTGTTGAGGTTTTTCATTTCTTGTTTTTTCTTTTCTATTTCATTTCTATGCTATCTGTTATGGTTTTGACTACATCAGACTAATTGGGATTCCAGAGGACCCCATCCTTTATTTTGTAAACATTTTGTTAGATCTTATGAGCCCTGTTCTTCTAAGCATAATGAAACTATGAGGTTTTGTTGCATGCAACTAACAAGATGAAATTAGAGGATAAATTAGAAAATAAACCTAGATCTTTTTGGTGTTTGGAAAAGTGTGAGAATTGACCAATTTTGGTTAAAGAAATTTAAGAGTAGGTTTTGATTTGCAAGTTTATGGGTATTTGGATTTCTTTGTCCTTTCCCAAATTTAAGCCTCGAGAAAACTGCAACCTGAGGGCAACATGGGAATTATTTTGTCTGCTAATGGTTATTTCTTTGTAGACTTGTCTACAATGGTGAATATTTTAAGGGAGTCCATATTTCCGTAATTAGGCAAGTTTTGACCTAATAGAGAAACTTCCTTTCAAAATGTTGGTCTAGGTCTGATTAGTATGCCTTCTTATGGAGTTTTGGCTACCTAATATTATTCAATCTATAGCGGCAATTTTTGGGAAACCATTGGGGTTTTCTCAATAGAACTTGGAAACAAAGATAGCACATGTTTGCATTTGTGTCAAAATTGATTTGAATATTTTTTTGCATTGTTCATTAATGATAAGGTTGGGAAAATCCAACAAATAGATTATGAAGCTTTCCCTTTCAGATGTCATGCATCTTAGATATTTACTTCTCTAGTTCTAAAAATTAATTGTGATCAAGAATGCTAAGAGTTTGAGTAGCACCCATCATCAAAAGGTTGTTCAAGATCTTAATAAAAATCATAAACTAGATATTATCTTTCTTCAAGAAACTAAACTTTCTATGGAGGAAATAATTTATCTTTCATCAATGATTAGATTAGCAAGGTAGCCAATATTAGTATATTGGGGCTTGAAGTTCATCTATAGGATTTGTGTATTTGTGGGACCCCCTAAGTCAACTCATTCTTGTTGGATACCAAGTACACATTACTTATGAATGGTGGCTTAATGATTTGATTTTAGGAGTACTATTTTCCTCACTAATGTATATGCTCTTATTATTTTCATGATAAGGTTATACTTTTGTCTCATATTAGATTTATTTGTTCTCTTGTTTTATCTTTTCCCTAGATCTCAACTAAGTAATTTAATATTATTCTTAGTATTGATGAGATTTTTTTTTGGGTTGATCCATTTGGATTTATTTGTAGACCTTTTGTATGAGAATTTATCTTTTCTTAATCTTGTGGATATTAAATAAAAAATAAAAAAATTACTTGGAATAATAGAAAGTATGGGCCTACTTCCATTTGGAAGAGACTTGATAGTTTTATGGTATCTTATTGTTTGATTGGTGATGTTTGGGCTTCTATTTTTTCATTTTTCTGGTTGAGAGGATCATATCATTGGGCAATTAAAATTTTCTTCTGTCTATTCTCTCTTCCCAAAAAGGCTCTATTCATATTTCTTGGCTTATGTGTCTTAAAAATCCTAGTATCCATCAATACATGTGAGATTGGTGGTTGAAATGAAAACCACCTTTTGGGATAGTTATGCATTTCTTTCTTAATATAAATTAGTTCATCTAACTCAAGCTTAAGTAGTTTAATACAGTGTCTTTTGTTAAAATTTTAGAAAAATATTAGGTTTAATATGTATTTGAAGTTTGTAGGGTTTGTGCATATACATAGGAGATGAAGGGGTAGAACTTTCATAGAAAATATGATTAGTATAAATGCAAGAGTCAAGCCTTGGTCCAATTTTGGGCCATTATACAAATCACTAAAATACATGGTCCATAAAATTATTACATTGTTGAAAAAATGTAAGATGGTATTGCTTAATTATATGATGACCTCAAAGCATGTATTGAAGACCTATTCTAACATGACATACCACTTAAGTTAGATTTCAAACTATATAGGAAAAAAATAAAGACCAATAAATCCCACTTTACCCCCTAAATTCAAAGAGGGTAGGATTGATTAGCCCGTCAAGAATTCCATGTGGGTATCTTTAAACTAGTTCTAGGTATAAGGAAGAAGAATTGTGATATGAGGTTATAACAGTTAACTAATTTTTCATATTGTGACATATCATATAACCCAACTACCCAAAATAGAAATGTTTTATGTTTCAAAGATCTCTTGGAACACTATCTTATTCTTGGCAGGGCTTAAACTGTGGAAGAGGCTTATCCACCTCTTGTTCATTGGCCTTTTCCAACCCTTGATTTGAGCATAGGTTTCTCCCTTTGTTTTGACTAGTCTAATCCTTGTGTCTAGATATTGTGGTAAGTCCCTTAGAATTGAGATTAATACATAAAACAACACCAACAAATGGGATGACATCAAGAGACCTTCAAAATTTGAATACCCCAAACCTTGATTCAATGGTGCATTCATTTAAAAGTCCATCTCATAAATAATTTTAAACAAGAAACATTTAAAAATGAGAAAGAAGACTTCATTCAAAGGCCATGATGATATCACATATGTACATTCAAATGTGTTTTATGGTCCTAAGCTAAGTAATTTGAGTATGTTAAAAAAGAATATTTAATATTTAAAGAATTTAATATCTTTAGTTTATAAATTTAATGGAAAATGATACAAACTAAAAATACAAGTCAAATTAAATTGACATAAACACAACCTAAATAAAATCTAACATGCTAGGAAATTAATTTAACAAGAGTTAAGTTTCCAAACACACACGTGAGTGGTCAAGAACCATCATGTTTACTATTTTATCAAATTTTGTGGAAATTAGTAGACTAGCTTTCTAGAGAGCACAAATTGATCCAACAAATTTAACATTCATCTATCTTTAGTACATATTCATTACTTGAAAAAAATGTTATTTTCTCACTTGTATATTTCTCTACTGTCTATATCTTAAATTGAGCTATATCTAATTCACATATATACATTACTTTACCATTTTTATTTATTCATATTTTCTGTAGAATTTCAGAAAATCAAACCCATGATTAAAAAAAACAGAACACTTTTAAAAATAATTTTAACATATCTTTATTAAATAAAAAAAACCAAACAAAAGGTTTGGAAGCATTATAAACCAAAAAACCTACAAATCAAATATTTTATAAAAGTATAACAATCACTCCTATTTTTCAGTTATCTCTTTTAATGTTTTAGTTGTGATCTTATAAACTCAAAGATTACCCTTATATCCTCAAGGCCTTTCTAAATAAAATTCTCAGAGGCTACTTTTATAAATCTATGAAACTTTATATTTAGATAGATTGTATATTTTATAGCAACGCCTAATGTGTTTTCCTGTATTTCTTCTCAGGCATACCGAGTGGATTGAGGAATCGTCAGAGCATATGTGTATAATGTCTACTAGCCTGGCTATCAGTTTTGTAAATATTATATTAACGTGGCCAGTGACTTTTACCAATGCATGGTTAGATCTTTTTAAATTGGATCTGCTGCAATGTGGGTTATCTGAGAAGGCCATACAAACTTTAACTGCTGAAATCGAAACTTTGGGAGTGATTTCCTCAACATCAGAAATACTGTGAGCCACTTGTCATCAACAGGCGCTACTTTGCAAACAAGGATGGAGGTCCCGGAGAAGATGAGGAGGAGCAATTAGAAGCACTATTGATGGTGTTGTTTCTTTTGTATAAAATGTCTCGGATTATATGGCATGTTTGAGATGGCTGGATATTAGAGGCAATGAGAGAACCATGAAGTGGACAAGTACATACCATTCATCAAATAAAGATTTAGTCTGAGGTGTGGATAGAAAAGTTTAAAAAGTCTATACTAAGTTTGACGAGTTGAAATGGTTAATTCGAAATTATGTTTGAGATGGTTCGTATATTTTTCAGATGAACTATCTAAATTCGTCAAAATTCGTTGAAATTCGTTGAAATTCGTTGAAAGAGAAAAAACTTGTTGGATGTATTGATTTCTATACAAGAATCCTCTGTCGGCATTAGGTGGGATGCTGTTGCAGCCGGAGATAATGGAAGAAGCCTTGAAGGAGATCGACAAAGTTGTGGCCAAAGATCGGTTACTAGACGAGGTAGACTCTGGGCAGCTCGTGTACGTGAAGCCATATGTGCAAATGCGGCATACTAGTTGTGATAATTACTGCCACTTGAGATTTGATCTCTTCCAGAGTGAGCAAGGAAGTCCCGTCAGAGGAGTCTTTTATAGAAATCAGGACGTCCAACAAGTCTTACGGCTCTTCTAAATACATACATCTGCACCTCAAACGAAATCTTTCTTTGATGAGTCGTATGTGATATTTGTCCGGAGTGTGGATGGCTCTCTCATTGCCTCGACGTCCACCCAGCTCAAACGGGCCATGTAGACAGAGACGCGCATATTATACAAAAGAGACAGCACCTTCAATAGTGCTTCTATGGGGCCGGGGGTGGCCGGACCCACAGCCCTCTTAAACAGAACCTTTTTCTCATTTACCTCTGCCTGTTCACGTCCACCGTTTCCGTTTCTGTTTCCGCATTTGCTGCTCCGTTCCTATTCGCATTCACATCCACCGTTTGGAAGGATTTAATTTGCCGTTTCCACCGTTAGGAGCTATAAAATCTGCAGTCCTCCACTGTGTCTGGAAAATTTCAGCAGCGACTATGGAAGGTAACCAGATCTCTTCGTTTCCAACTTTCCATCCTCAAGCTGCCCGAAAGGATATATTTGTTTTGATGCAAAGTATTTTTAATCCCACATGCATTCGGAGAGAAGAAGTAAGGGAGAAGGGGCTTATAAATTAGAGGCTTAAAATTGTAAACCTCATTCTTTTTATGTAGGTTTAAGTTACGTTTCTATTCAATAAAATCATTTAATAAAATTCATACTCATATATTACGTTAAGTTTCTTTTCAATAAAATTAATAAATAAAATTCATATTCATATATTTCGGTAAATGCACTATTTAATTTAAGTGTGAAATATAAAAATATTGTTAATATTAAATTACAGAATATCTTAAAATATAAGTAAATATTATGAATTATGTTTTTTCCAATGTGAAATAAAATTCATATACAAGATTAAATATAATATTTAATTTGAATGTAAAATATAAAATATTGTTTTATATAATTTATATTAAATTATATAATATATTATAATATAATAATAAATATTCGATGTTTTTAATTGTTTGTTTGGTTGGTTTTATTGGGTAAAATGAACTAAGGAGGTCTTCAAACTCCATTATTTGAGCATCATCTAGTGTATCAAATGTATCATCAGAGAGGAAATTCTGCATCCGCAAGCTCAAAGGCTGATCTTTCCATCATAAATTCTCTCCATTTTCATTTCAAAGACAATGGATTTGTTGCAATCTTTTGTTTATGTGCAACGTATAGAAAAATCAGTTGTTAATGAGATTTTCCTAGACAATGATGTGCTGCTATGAAGCATCCAAGCATATGATTTCTATAAAGGACGGAACTATGTAGGGGGTTTATTTCCTAGGCATATTTTTCTGCATAAAAGGGTTTTTCATGTCTATGTATGATGGAATTAAGCATGCATTTGAAATGAGTAATGATATGTTCTTGTATAGAGCTCTCAATCACTATGTAAATGACATTGGTTTTTCCATGCAATCGCCTTCCTCTTATCACATGAAAGGCACCCCATATTCATCCATGTTTCTAATCCTCAAATTCCACATCTGGTTTGTGGAGAGTTTCCAAACTAGGAGCAACAAGGGGAGAACTCAATGGAGATATGTTATATGGAGGAGTAGGTTGATATACATTGATACATTTTCAACACTATATATATTAAAACAATATGTAATGTTTTAAGCCTTAGCTAGATTTTGTTAGTACTGGGTTACTTATGTAATTTATCTTTGCTATAATTTATGTATGGCACCCTTTGCTTAGGGGTGTGTCCAGTTGTGTTACAGTTATTTTTTGGATTTGATTGTGTAAGATTTTTTGCATAGGTAAATTTAAAAAATACAAGTGTAATAAAAATTAAAAAAATAACTCTTAAGTAAATAAATTAGCATTACACTAGAGTGACCATAACTGCTTAGGTTGGATCTAAGAAAGTATAGAAATTTGGTATATGTTATTCCTTATACTAATATATTTTCTATACTACTTGGTATACCTTAGTTGGACTAGTTTTTTATGAAGGTAGAGTTGTAAAAATTACACAAGATTCATATGAGCTTCTTATGTACTTATATTCCCACTCCCAAGTCCATATGAAAGTGAAAGGAATATTCATGATATGCACCAAAGATAATAGAAAGCCAAAAGGAAAAAAAAAAGAATAAAATATGGTAAATGTTGGTATGTGGCGACTAATAATGCTATACTGTACACCTCGACATGTATCCTTGCTAGGGTCCAGGGCTAAGCCGGGCCCGAGCGGCAACCCCCAAGAATTTTTTTTTCCCATTTTTTTCGCGTTGTCACCGAAAAAGGAAAAATAATTGAAAAAGAAAAAGAAATGACTTTGTAAAACCCTAATTTTGGAAGCTTCTAAAAAGCTTATTATAAGGGGTTGGGATGGGGGTTACAGTATATAGAAAAAGGCAATTATTTGTGAGATCATAATATGTTTTGCACTAGATAATAAAATCAGTGGATGGCTGTGGTTTTGTGGATGTAGCCCGGATTGGGTGAACCACATTAAATTCTTTGTGTTGTCTTGTTTCTGCTATAATTTTTTGTGTTTTATTTCTCTATTTTATTAATCAAATATGTATTTAACTATTAGATATCTGTGTTCTAACCCTAACAAGTGGTATCAGAGTCAGGTTGTGTTCGATTATCATTTGTAGGAAAGTGTCATGGTTGAGTGGGAGTCTCACGATTAAGTGGGAGCAATGGCAGACAAGGATAAATTGAAGGTAGATAAATTCAATGGGAAGAACTATCAGCTATGGAAGATAAAAATGGAGGATTATCTCTATCAGAATGATTTATGGAGATGGTTGGAAGGAACAACCAAGAAACTGATAACAATGAGTGATGAGGAATGGAATCTTTTGGATACAAAGGCACTGGGAGCCATTCGTTTATGCATGGCACAATCAGTGGAATTCAATATTACAACAACAAAGAAAACTCAAGAGTTGATGGAAACCTTGGAAAAGTTATATGAAAAGCCTTCTGCTTCGAATAAGGTATTTCTTATGAAGCATTTATTTAATATGAAAATGGTAGATGGTGGGTCAGTTGCTAATCATTTAAATGAGTTTAATACAGTTACCAGTCAATTAACTTATGCAAATGTAAACTTTGATGAAGAATTTAGGGCTCTTTTGATTCTTTGTTCTTTGCCAGAAAGTTGGAATAGCTTGGTAATGGTTGTTAGCAATTCTATTTTTGGTTTGAATACATTTAAATTTGATGATGTTGTTGGTGTTATTTTGAGTGAGAAAATTCATAGGAAAAGCTCAAGTGGAACATCCACATCAGGCAGTGTTTTGAATGCAGAAAGCAAGGGTAGAAAAAAGGAGAGGAAACAATTTTGGAAGTCATGGGAAGTCATGAGGAAAATCAAAGTAAAAAAGGTCCCAATCTAGAGACAAAAGGGATTGCTGGTACTGTGGTAAGCCGAGTTATTTAAAGAAAGATTGTTGGTCTCACAAAAATAAAAGAGACAAAAAGGAAGGCAATAAAGAGGCAAATGTGGTAAGTAATAAATTTGATGAGGATGCTTTGATTCTTTCTCTTGATAATGCTAATGATTCTTGGGTGTTAGATTTAGGGGCTTCATTTCACGTTACACCCCATAGAAGTTATTTTCTTGATTATGTCTAAGGGGATTTTGGGCTGGTTTATTTGGGAGATAATGAACCCTATCAAATTGTTGGAAAGGGAAGAATCAAGATTAAGTTGTAGAATGAGAATCATTGGCTACTACGTGAGGTAAGACACGTTCCAAAGTTAAAATGGAATTTAATTTCAGTAGGGCAACAAGATGATGAAGGTTGTGTTGTTACATTTAGTAATAAAAATTGGAAGGTTACAAAAGGTGCCTTAGTAGTAGAAAAAGGTGTGAAAGTAGGCACCTTATATATTTTTATAGGTCATATTGTTCCTTCTATTTTAGCTATTGTAGATAAAAATCAATGTTTAGGAACAATTATTGTAATTCAATAGGCAGAAAATCAAATAATTGGTATGAATTTTGAATCAACACTATGGCATAATAAACTTAGGCATATGAGTGCAAAAGGTATGAAAGTACATTCAAAGAATGTTTTACCAGGTCCGAAATGTATTAATATGGATTTCTATGAAAGTTGTGTTTGTCATTTACAAAAGAGAGTTAGTTTTCTCAAGGATGGGAAGCAAAAGAAAGATGAGAAATTGGAGCTTGTGCATATGGATGTATGGGGACCAACTCAAGTATCTTCTCTCAGTGGCTCTCAGTATTATGTCACCTTTATTGATGATGCAACAAGGAAGGTATAGATTTATTTCCTTAGGAAAAAAT
>VDFB02190310.1:0-31264 GCA_007258455.2 Sequoia sempervirens
GTGTGAAAGCATATGAATCACTTGCTAAAGGCACCATTTTGTATTCATCCAAAAACTGGTTTGTTTTTTTTTTTATGTTTCTTGCATGTGTTTTTTTTAGGCTCTAGAGATGTAGCTCGGCTCTTTCCTTTGCACTTTTCATCTATTTTGATGATTACAGTAGATTGTCCTCATAATTTATCATGTAGATCTGTTTGTAACCTTATTTTCTACCAATCAATTTGCAAACTAGTCACATATTAAGGACCATTTCACTAACTTGTAGTCATCCATTACTTCATATGTTGCAGGTTGTGTTTGTGTGCCAATAAATCCTAATGATTGCAAGAACTTTAATCCTACAAGTGTACCCAATATTTCTCAAGTAAAAGTCTTACCTTATTTTATAGTACTTTAAATGGTTAATTGAAGGTGCTTCTTTAGATTTGAGATAGTTGAACCCTAGATTAAAATATGGTATTAGATGGCCATTATAATGATAAAACTGAGGTCCATTTAACACAAATTACGAACATAATTTACTAGACTATGAATAGTGTTACAATTATAATTATTTCTCCTTTACCTACCTCTGCATTAATGAAAAAGATAGAAGATATTGGAAGTTCATTACATGTCTCATGTATGTGTTAGTATTTTAATTTTGTTTAAGTTGTTAAAGAGCTTGATTAGGTCAAGAATATGTTCTACAAGTTATGTTCTCTTGACACTACTCAGCATTTTCCCTACACATTTTCTCTTCAATCCAGACATTTCTTAACTCCTTCCCTTGTTAGCCCTTGGTTGTTCTCAAGTGTAATACTTTTTCTATGCATCTTGCAATCTGTATGTATGATCAGTCATCTCTTATGAAGCATGGATAACCTTTCATGGAATTGTTGTTGTAATTAGACAATTGCCATTGTGAGAATAATAATTTAATTTGTATGGAAGTAAGTCTTTTTCATATTATTTGACTTGGTATTGTAAACTTGTCTTTGCAGGATTCTCTAGGGGGGAACAACAGAATTGTGATCATAGGTAGAGTTGTAAAACACCATAAATCATTTGGAATTATCAATATATTGCTTATAGAATACTCTGTGCAAGTAAAATGGAATGTGCAATGAAAATTGGTCTCAAATTCAAATCTGAATATAAGAACATTATACACAAGAAGATTGTATCTATTTTATGATTTAAAGAACCCCAAAATAAGAAAATTAATAGGTTCCATTTGTTTACTTTCTCTTAGACACTTGTTTAATCGGCGAGACCCTCAGAATGTCTTGCTGATAACCAGCAATGTTCAAAACTCCTAAAGAGGTCAGATCGGTGTAACATTGGATCCATCTTGCCGACAGAAGTCATCGGCAAGACATGGACTATCAGAGTGAGTTTTCTATCCTGTGTCAATGATTGATCTCTCACCGATGGGTTGGCTTCGGTGGTCATTGCCAAGAGTCTCCGCGATGGTACATTTCAATGAATTTTTTTTTTTCAAAATTGCATTGTTTCGTCGCAATTTCAACGAAGGCCACCGACGAATCACCAAAAAGGTCTGACAAAGTTGATATAGCTACGATGAAAGATTTGTCGTAAATCCTTGCCCATTTCATCGAAATGGCAACGAACTTCTGGTGTTGTTTCGACGCTACTCCTTTCCCATTTCGTCGAAATGGTGACGAACTTCTGGTGTTGTTTCAATGATGCTCCTTGCCCATTTCGTTGAAATGGCGACGAACTTCTAATGTTGTTTCGACGCTACTCCTTGCCCATTTTGTCGAAATGGCGACAAACTTCTGGTGTTGTTTCGACGCTTCTCCTTTCCCATTTTGTCAAAATGGCGATGAACTTCTGGTGTTGTTTCGACGCTACTCCTTGCCCATTTCGTCAAAATGGCGACGAACTTCTAGTGTTGTTTCGACGCTTCGGAAGAGACATTGCAATTGCATTTTGGTTGTAATTCGTCGGTGGATACACAAAGTTTTCGTCGATATTTTGACGAACATCTGAGACATTTTATGATGCCGACGACTGACGAATCTATGTCGTTATTTCAATGTTTCATTTGTCGTCGGAATTTCGACGAAAAAATAGCGACGAAAATTTTTTCGTCAATTCGTCGAGTTTCCAACAAATGTTTGTCAAACTACCGACGAACGTTCGTCAGAAAATGGAGTCAAATTCAGTAGTGACAACAACAATTATCTCCATTTTCTCCCTATATTTTTATTTTATAATTTTATTTGAATTCCAACTATACATTTTTTCTTAAAACTCAAGAAGCAATCTAGACAACCCACTAAGTTTATCAAAAACCATAGATGTTATCACTCTTGTAAAGAGTATAATGCACCTTACTTGTTTCCAATCCCTATAGTCTAATAATGATTAAATAATTCATTTAATATTTTAACTCAAATATCTAGAAACATCATCTCCATCAATATTTTTTTTCATTTCCATGATTTATTTGAAGGTAAGAGTTTATTGCACATATTGAATGTACCCTAAAGAAGATGCTTGCTATAATTAGTGAAAAAGTCATTCCATACTATAATACCTTAAAAACATTAATTTTGGTGTTCAAATGAGTCAAAAAAATCCTTGGAAACATAACATATGCCTGTCTCCTTAGCACAAAATAAAATTTTCGAAAAAATTATTGCCTTTTAAAGAGACTCACCAATAATGCTATTCCTCTCAACTTGAGTATGCTTGTCTTGGATGTGTTCCAATTCTATCTTGAAATTTTGCAACAAAGTGCATGGGATCTCTCTAGGATCATATTAGTAATTTATCTTCAAATTAAGATAGGCAAGAACCCACTCCAATTTTGTTGTATCTTCAAATGTATATGCATTTGCATTCAATATTATTTCAAATTGTCCAATAAATGCATTCAATATTATTTCAAATTGTCCAATCTTAGATACATGACTTGATGAATTGGTTCCATGTGAATACATGAGATATGTATTCATTAAGAATATTCGATGAAGATTCTTAAAAAAATTAGATGCTTATTATTGATAAATTCATTCATAATACAAGCATACAATTTTTTTTTTTGTGATTATCTTCATACACCCTTACATTATGTCAAACATTTTGCATACATTGTCTAGGAATTCCATGTTTTGTAAACATATCTAAAAAGATACATTGAAAACCATATCCCATTTTAGATCCCTTAAGTAGATATTGGGAGGATGCTAGCGACGAGTGGAGTCTAGCCAAGACCACTTCCTTGAGAAGTTTTTCCAAACTATAGGAAAGCTTCCTATGGAAATTCATCTTCACTTTCCTCCATAAAGTACCTTTGAGTGACCATAGTTCCTCTCTTTTATATTTAAACTTCCCTCTTGTATGTTCTTTCATGCCCTTATTCTAGAGTTCAAACAAAATATACCCTTTGCACTTAATTTTGCAAAGTTTAAGATATGCTCCTGTTTGGAACCATTTTGAATTTTTATACTTGTTTTATCTCCAAGTGGAAGGGAAATTTACACAATGGAACTTGGGATTTGGCCACAACTTGTAATTTTCAATCTTTATTTTTTGTTGCACTTTTCCAACAAAGTTTGTATTGCAAGGAGTTTTGCACTCAAGATGAATATATATTTTTTATATATGCTTTTTTCATGGAATTTTGATATTTTATGAAATATAAGGTTCAATCCTAAAGTAAAAAATTTATTATGAGGGTCAACCTCACATTACAAGTTTCCATTATTGTGAACTTTTCTTCTTTGTTATTTCGCAAATTTCATTTCACCTTCCTTGCATTTTAGACTTCAGGCCCAACATGAAACTTACAACTCCTTGCAAAACAAACAAAACCAACATCAATCCATAAATTTAAAATGATAATACATACCTAAATCACAAATTTAAAATATGTATTTTAATATTTAACTTCAAGTTACAAATTAGACATATGCATTTTGTATTTCAAACCTTCATAATTAAATTAAATTATATATTTTGATGAAAATTAATTATATTTTAAATTCATAATTGAATATAAATAGTTTAAAGTACATGTAGTTTTAGAATCCAAAGTGTCATGGTTAAATTACAACAAAATACTAACAATTTTATGACACCAAACAAAAATATTGTGACAAATTGCAAAAGATAATAATTGCAACACATCAATAAAATGCAAGTGTGATGTGGTGATATTTAGTGTGATGATTATGATGAAAAAATATAATTGTGGGTAAAAGAAATGGGAAAAAATTAACACCAAGGGTATCTTGATCTTTAATAAAAAAGGTTGGAGATGTTGGAGCATCAAGGGTTTGGAAATTGGTAATGGGAGGGGTAGCTGAAGTTAAATCATTCTAGGATGAGGAACCTTTCTTGAGCTTAGGAGGAATTATGGCAGAGGTAATAATTTTAGGAAAAAGCATGCGGGGTAATTTTGCAAGCTCAAACCTATATATAAATAGTAGATTAATCCCTAGTGTAATATGTGAGCATTACCCAATACAACATTTACCATGATTCGTTCTAAGAAGCTTAACAGAAAAATGGAAAAATTATTTTTTATTTTTTCCCTAGTGATTTAGCTTTGGAAAATGGTATGAATAGGCCTATTTGTACCTACCTCCTAGGGTGAAATATTTGGTCAAAGAAACCACGACCTCTCCCCAAGGTTTAGCCAAGTCATCCTTTTTAAAACCATTTTGAAACATGTTGATCTTTTCTCCTTTCCTTGGGAAGGCCTCCATGTGTTCATTTTTTTTAGATTTGATAGCCTTATTAGATTTTGAGCCATCCATCTATAACCTCATAGCTTGGGAAACTAATTTCTCAATAATGGAGAAAGAAATTCCCCTCACATAAGCCACCCTATCCTTCCAAGACCTATCAAATTCATTAGAAAAAAATAGGGTTATATTCCTTCATGGCTTCCAAAAAGCTAGTAAGACCCCCCTTTTGGAAATATTATAATTAGTTACATTTCTATGAATTAGCTCACATGTAGAAGGCTCGATATGAAGTCTATCCATCCAT
Source organism: Sequoia sempervirens (assembly GCA_007258455.2). Classification (NCBI taxonomy): domain Eukaryota; kingdom Viridiplantae; phylum Streptophyta; class Pinopsida; order Cupressales; family Cupressaceae; genus Sequoia; species Sequoia sempervirens. The sequence goes on from VDFB02190310.1 coordinate 5,008, forward strand.
TGCACCATTTTTTCTAAAGACCATATTTTTTGTTATTTTAACCCCACATAACACCATTCAAATAGGAGGGGAATAAATCCTTATTGAGAGATCTATCATAATATTTAATTCCAATCCCAACAATGGGGAACTTGGAGTAGTCATAATTCTCATGGTACTTGATATTACACTAGATCATGCCAAGCCATCCCATCTTCAACCCAAGTGACATCTTAAACTCATATAAGGTTACTACTCACACTTTTATTTTTTTGTTAATATTTGAAAGTAGGGATTCTACCTTAAGCCAATAATTATGGTCACTAATCAAACACCTCGAGTTGGCCAAAAGTTCCATTACTTAGTTGCCCTCTCTATAAGTATGAAGGATTTTAATATTTATAAAATTATTAATAAGGTACTTAGAATCTAATATGATATCATTGAGATACCAATGACTAGGGTCCCTAGACTTCAACGTTTTAAAAATATTATTGGAGTCTTCTTCAATCACCAAATCAAATGTATTGAGATCACTCTCTAAAGGCATACAATAGCTTTTCCCATTCCTTCACAAGAGTGATACCACCCTGTAACTGCATGGGGAAAGTTATAGGCATCAACATCAAGGCAATCAAATGCTACAGTAACATATCCACTAGCATCACTATTAGTCAAATTAAAGTTCTTACTATAGTAACTACTCCATTAACAAAAACAACTGAAGAGGTTGTTGAAAGGTATGTTGCTTATTTAGATACTACTAGTTGATTTGGATTAGGTGTTACTAGTTGGATTTGGACAAGATGGCAACAAATCTATACTAAGAAGAGTTACAAAATATTTTATAATATTAGTGGTTTGAAAACACTAATCATCTACCACGTCTTTTTCATTAGCACACCTCCTAACGTGGATTTCCCTTAAATTATCCATCAAAGTTGATTTTGATTCATCTAGTAGTTGGGGGTTTCTATATAGTATCTCTTATTTTATTCATTCTAACAATATAAACATAATCCATAGAGGATTGAATATTCCATGAAAATTTCCTTTCAATAGTCTTAGGGAAAATTTAGGACTTTTGATCTCGAAGGATTCCACATTCTCTTAAATGGCATGGTAGATATATTTATCATTGCCAAATTACAAGGTATGATTTGTTTTTAAAATTGTGTTGTTCCTTTCTTTCCAAATACCCCAGTAGAGATGAGTGATAAATTGAAACTAAATCCTCTTGATTATGGGATGACCAAAAGGACAAACCTAATTTGTTTTTAAAGATCATATATCTTGGGGCCAAAACCATTAGGTATTGAGCCTTTTTGGAATATTTTCTTAATATTATAGGCAAAGGAGCATAAATTAGCAAGTGGTTTATGGATTCTCCAAATTTCCAATACAAAATACATATAGTCTAAAGGGAAAAGCCCCTATTCTTAATATTGTTGACAATGAGTTCATCTTTCCTTGAGAAGTGACCCACCAAAAAAATTACTTAGGAATGAGATTGTGCTTTCAAATGGATTTCCATGTGAATTTTGGGGTGGTTGATTCCAAATAAAATTAAAACTAAATCTAACTAAATAATGCCTAGTCAAAGCTACATACCAAACCATCTCATCATGTCTAAGTAGTAAATGAAATCTTAAATATTTAAGTCGAGTAATTAAGTCTTTCAAAGAAACCATATCTATAATTATGATATTGTTATCAGGATTCAACTGTATAGTTTTACGAGTCAAACTCATTGACCCATGTTTCAAAGAAACCATATCTATAATACCAAATATATTTCTTGAAATATTCCAAGAGGTTCCTTTCATGGATTAATTCCACTAATCCACAATGTAGCATCAAATCTCTCACAAAGGTCTTCTTTTATTGTGGCACAAAGATAAGAGGAAGAAAGAGTAACATTTGAAATCCAAGGATCCTCCTCAAACTAAATAAATTCTCCATTTCTCACTTTCCACCAAATACCTTTTCTCAGCAATTATTTATAATTTACAATGTTATTCCAAATAGTTGATCCAACAAAAATACTTGCTAAAGAGACTAGAGAGAGGTCATTTCGGTTGCCTAGATACTTAGCCTATATAATACTACTCCACTCATTATTTTCAATCATGAAATTCTATCTAATATATGTAAGGAGAGCCTTGTTCATATTCTTAATTTTGTATAATCCTAACCTATTGCAACTATTAGGCAGAATATACAATCCTAGGACACAAGAGAACCTATTCTTGTCTTACATTCCTAACCTTGAAAATCATATTTGAATTTACTCTATTTTTTCAACCATGAGCCAAGGGATTTTCAAGAAAGATAATAAATAAATTTTGATGCTTTAGAGGAATTTTTTATGATTTTAATTTTACTTGCTTAACTTAAAAGCTATCTCTTCCATGCAAAATTTTTCCTTTGGATTCTTGCTAAAATATTACTCTAAGTGTTTTTAGAATTCTTCCAAAGCTTAGAGGCATTCACAAATACTTAGACAATAGCTTATTTATGTTTTTGATTAGGGGTAAAACAGGTTTTGATGGGGCCCCGAAACCTGGAAGAAATGGTTTTGATGGGATATGAAACCCAATCTAAAGAGAGCAAGCTGTAATTAGAGAGAAATCAACGAATCATCAGTAGTGATACAACAACAGCCATTAGAGATAAAAAAAGACAACTCAGGTTGCACACAAATAGGTTTTGCAGGGAACCTAAAACCAGACACAAACAGGTTTTAACAAGGGCCATAAACCCTAACAAGTAATAAAGACCGCCTGAGTCCGCCAGGCAACAATCAGCCTGTCATAGCTAGACTGTAGCAAAGTAATAGCACGCTATGAAGCTTCAACAATCCTGCAGCACCATCCCATCCAAATAGCCAACCCAACCTCCACCTCAAAAGGAGAGGGCTCCCCTCTATCAGAGAAGATGATACAAGAACCCTTACCTTCGAATTCATCTCTCTCTTGATCACACAAGCCCCACCTCAATAGGAACCAGCATAAGAGGGAGGAATTTCCCATCAGCTCGATACCTCCATCTCCACCTCAATAGGAGAGGGCTCCACCTCTAAAGCAGCAATCTACACCTCCATAGAAGACACCGACTGAGGAAACCAATGGAAAGCAACTTCAAAAGAAAGGGCAATCACACCATCCCTTAGCAACACAAGAATCTATTACCAACAAGAAGAGGCTGAAAAAACCCCAGCCAGCACGGAATAGCACCAAAAGATCTCCTCCTCTCCGAAAAAACATATCTCCACCTCTAGAGAAGATACCCCTGCCATGAAAACCCAAAAGAAGGAGGAAAGATCACAAAAGAGAGCAAACTTCACCCCCAAAATCCAACCACACACCAGGGATAGAAGATAAAACACTAAGCCCACCCCAGCCAGCTGAAGAGGCCCAAAGCCAAAGGCTATCGAGCCACCCTTCAAGGAAACACTGGTTGCCATCAAAGAAAGAACAAACCCCTCAACCAAATTCATTTTCCCAAACTAGAAGGGAACCCACAAAATAGACCAGGAAAGAGACCAAACCTTATCCAAAAGGTATAGATCCCCCCAAATAGTAGGGGCACAACAGAAGATATCTTCCATAGAGACAAGAAACCACACAGAATCGTAGAAAAGGAGGACCAAAAGGGGACAAACAAATCCCAGACCAAACCCAGGCCTAAGGCCAAACCAAAACACCACCCGAAGGCAGCCTCAACCAAATCAACAAACCCTAGAAATAGAGAAAACCAGAGAGAGCAAGTGCCACTCAAAATACAAAGCAACAACCCCTCAATGGCTAGAAAAGGAAGCCAAGACATTAATGCAGCTACATATCTCATTACAAACATATTAAGCCGCTCCAACCCCCCACATAGAGCAGAAGGAAACATCCCCCAAGCGGAAAACCACAAGTCCCGCAAATAGATTCGCAACCAAAGAGAGCTTGCACTCGAAAATACCAAGGATAGAGATCCCAGCTTTGTTCGCTCCGAAGCCCCACCACAAAATGCCATGCCAAAGAACCCCATCGCCATGTAGCAAATGAAATCCCCGACCACAAAAGATCTCAAACAACCCACCAGGAAACGCCAGCAACCAGCAAACAAGGACCTCAGCTTCTGCAACTGTGTCAACGTCTTCCTTAGACGCACCCTCCTCATATGTGCCCTCCTCAGATTTGAAAGTTGAACTCCCGCCTGTGCTCCCGCTACCAAAAACTGCAGAGGATCCACCTCCAGAGCCGCTTCCATCACGTAGCCAAAGGATGGGAGCGGAGAAACCATCATCTGGATCGTCTCCCTCATCACTGACGACATCATCCTCTGCAAACCCAAAGTCTACAGAGCTCGACCTCCCTCCGCGCGCCCTGCAAAAGCTCCCACCTGTCGCCCTGTTCAAACCGCTCGCCCACTCCATTTTGTTATAGCCTATTTATGTTGCTTCTAGTAGTATTCACAATATAATTTTGTAAGGCTTGACTAGTATTGACAATGTATTTTGTTATAGCTTATTTATGTTGCTTCCAGTAGTGTTCACAATATAGTTGTTATTTATGTTGCTTCCATTAGTATTCACAATATAAATTTGTAAGGCTTGACTAGTATTGAAAAATAGACCTCTTTTGTCCAAATAAATTTTTTGTCCATAAAAAATAGCATAATGAATCAAGATATTTTTTGAACCCCTTTCTTCCACAATAGTATTTTTCCCAAGTAGAATAGTGTCATCCACAAATTATTGGTGGGATCTAGAGTTAAAACAAGATGTGGATTTAAAACCTTTAATTCTATCATTCAAGGTGCTTTGAGATATATTTTTATCAAGCACCTCAACAAGAATAATAAATAAATATGGAGATAGGGGACCCCCTTGTCTAAGACCTCTTTCTCCTTTATAATAAAAGTGACCATTTGAAAAGACATTAATAATTATTGAATATATTGGAGTAATGGAGCAACACTTTAGAAGATTTAGTATCCTACCTTGAAATCCAAATTTTTGTAAAACTTTCAACAAGAAGTCCAAAGAGACTTTGTTATAAAATTTAGATATATCTTATCTTGTCCTTTAAGTGAAAAACCTCATGAGTCAAAATGAAAAAATAATATTTTCCTTCTTGAGATAAAACTATTTTGATTGATATGGGTGATTTTATATAAGAAATGATAAATTCTCAATACCAATAGATTATAAAATATTTTAAGGTTGTGTTGCATAGGATTAGCAAAAGTCCTTAAAATTATTGGCACCAATCTTCTAGGGAAGAAAAAGTAATGTGCTATTAAAATCCCTCAAGATATTACCAAAAGTAAAGAAATCTTAATTAGCTTTAGTAACATCTTTGTCACTTGTTCAATATCTCAAAAAAAATGAAAGAAAGTTCATAGGAAGTCATCAAACTTAGGAGCTTTGTAGGGATCAAAAGAAAAGACAACTCTAACCTCCTCACCTAATATTCCATATCCCATCTTCATGATATAATTTAAAAATAGGGTGTTAGGTATTACAACCAAGAGATCATCTTCGTTAGATAGATTTGTGTTAAGGTTAGAATTAATAATGTTCTGAAAGAACCTTACTCCTCGTTGAATTTCCTTTTCATCGATAATTTTAGACCCATATTCTCTAATTAATTCATAAATTTTATTATTTCTCATATGCTTAAGGTCTAATCGGTGGAAAATTTTACTATTTATATCCCCGATTTTCATCCATTTGAATCTAGATTTGTGTTTCCAATAAATTTCCCCTTTTTTGATGATATTGCGTATGTTGCAAAGAACTTTTTCTTACCAATAAATTTCTTCAGAAGCTCCATTAGTTTCCATTTATTGTTGAATTACTTGAATTTTTTTCTTGACCTCCTTTTTTTTCTCAAAAACGTTGCTAAAGGAGTGCTTATTACAAAGCTTGATGTTCCTCTTAACATATTTTAGCTTACTAACTAGCTTAAATATATTATAGTCCATTCCAACTCTATGTGCTATTGGTTTCTAATATGCTTTTGACTTTTGAGTGAAGGGTCAACATAATTTTAAACCTAAAAGTATAATTACCTTTCCTAGTACCTGTTTTCCAAGTCATTAAAAGAGTATGGTTTGAGCAATTCTTGTAAGAGTTGAAAGACCACAACTGTCAAGAATGAGCTAACTAGAAGAAATAAGAAACCTGTCCAACTTAAAAGAATAAGATTATGAATTTCTCATTTTATTTGATCAAAGATATAGAATCCGCCCAATTCAATATCCATGAGACCCCTAATAAAATAAAATCAGCCAAGTCCATAATGCTATAAAAAATGGTTTGCAACTCCCATTTTTTAGAGGGATATAGGAGAGAATTGAAATCCCCTGCCACCATACATTTATGACTTGTAAAAAAAATCTTAAAATTTTCAAGTCATTCCACTATTTTTTTCTAAGGGGTGAAGAGTTAAGAGCATAAACATTGGTCAAAATCCAAGAATCACCTATAATTTATGATGAAAATAAACATACAAATAATTCTTATACATGGATAAAGTACCACCTTTAAGAAACAAATATTTCCATATAGTGATGATTCCCCTTGAATCTCTCTCAACTAACACATCCTCAAACTTTGTAGGAGCCCACACCTTTTTATTTATTTTGATAAGTGAGCTATGATGCATATTATATCTTAGTTTCTTGGAGCAAAAGAATATCTTAACCAAATTCCTTTAGAAAATTCTTGAAACAATTTTCATTTTCTAAATTTCTTGGAGATAGAAATCTCCAAGTTTTTTTTGTGTTATATTGGTAACTTCATGCATCACTTCCTTAGATCTTGTTTCTCTAAGAGAAAGCCTCCCCTTATTTGAATCAACACCAATGTAAAAAAAAAATTCCATCTTTGGTATTTTAAAAACCTCTCCCTTTACCTTCATGCATAAAGGAAATTAGAGAAGGATATCAAGAATCAAAGATAACTATTTACCCTTCCTATCAGTCTTCAAGCCCAATGAAATAATCCTTTCCATGACCTTAGATATTACAAGGGGTAAGAGAGTATCCCTATTTGCAATGTAGGTCAAATAATCCTCATTCCCATTTGGAGATGGAAATAATGGATTTTTCTCTCTTGAACCAGTCTTGGTATCTATGAGGACCTCCTATTGGGGAATAGTTTCCCCTTCTTTTAGCCTTTAATTAAAGCTAAAAAAATTGAATGAGAGGCTTATCCTAACCTTATTGACAAGAAACCTCAGACTCTATATTTATATCCTACTCCTTCCCCTTCAATTGATTCTTTAGAAAAAAGTTGTTCCCCTTTCTTTCATCATAGATGGGAAGGATTCTATCATGTGCCAAAATGTCGAAAAAATAAATAAATATAAGAGAAGTTTTTTTATAATATACGCATTGGGTCTAGCAACCCAAATTTGACTCCAATACGATGGAGGTAGGGAGCACCATATTTATAGTGCTATTTAGACTACAAGTAGCAAAAACTAGTTTGGTCCTATTTTTGGTGATATTTTATAAAGATAGAAACTACCCAAATAAATTAGTTATACCCATCATAATTTCCTCGTCCCAATACTTCAAAGGGAAACTAGGAAGGAAAGTCTAAGTGGGGGTAATAGATCATAAATTAGCATCCAACTCAAAACCAAGTTTCCACTTGCACATGTGGAAAGGTTTGACTTCCCCATAAACTAGGGACGTCCAATCAAGATCCAATATAATCATATTTCAAGGAAAAGGAAAAGAAATATATCCCTTTAGTAAGGGCATTGACATCAACATTTTTATTTATTTTCCATTTGTTAGATATCCACTGATGAACCATGTCAATGTTTGGGTGATATCTAAATAAATTCCCAACCAAACCACTCTCCATCTTGGAGAGTAACTTGTTGACTAATGAAACAATAATATTTAGGGCTAATTATTCTTCTATATTTTTGCATAAAACTATTGATCAGTGGTTGAGGATGGCATAGGAAATTTGAGCAAATCCACCCGTTATTTAGGGCCCAAATTGCTATCAAATCCAATATTTTTCCTCCTTAACCCACCATCCAAGGCCAATAGAGAATCACACGAGAATGAAGACTTGTTGAGCATAGAGAGGGATTCATCATTATGTACGAAATCTATTATAGTAGGGGATTCCCACCTAAATTCAGAAATGTTCATATTCATTTTTTTGTATATCATTGTGTTATGTTGAATGATTTTATTATGTTTAATTCTTTTACAAGTTATTTTAGATCATATTTTTTTCATGTCTACTCTTAGGTTAGTGTAGGAATCATTTCCATAGCTTAGCTTCCTTTCATTTATAGAAAAAATAATAATTACTTATGAAACTAAGTGCCCCAATTCATGCAACAAAGAAAGATAAAGCAAAGCCACCTTCTATGAATAAAATTATTTAGAAGAAAACTTGAGTTACAAGTTAAAGTAAAATTCTAATACAAAAAATCTCAACCCCTAGAAAATATGGAATTAAATTATTGGATAATTATCTTGGGAAGTGTGCCCAAATTTAACCATCCTAAATGTAAATTGTAATTTTTACATGTATTACAAGGTGTACAATATACATATAACATATAACCACTCCAAGGATTAATGTGGAGATAATTTGAGGAATATGGGGAATCACAATATATATTTTGGGAATAAGTTGCTTTAAGGTATTTATGAAAACCATTTGGGTAAATGGAACAATCTTCTCCAAAATAAGTGTTTAAACTCATAGGATTTTTACTGAATCATTTCCATGACTTATCCACCTAGAGGATTTCATATTTGTAATTTCATCCTCCATTGTAGAAATTCAATCACATACAATTTCACATGAGAAGTCTAGAATTGTTGGAGCAAAGTTTTTCAGTGAATTTTAGAATGGTCACTACCCAGTTCAAGAATTGGAATAATTAAATTAAATTAAGAGACACATAAATATGATAGTGAGGTTTATGTGTGAAATATTATCTAAATTGTTTGGACTATAAAAAGAGTTTATTTTTTTTGAAAATATATGTTAAACATCAAAAAGCTTTATTATTATTAGAATTGTTAGAATTGGAAAAAAATCACATTGGGGAAGAAGAAGAAGAATAAATTAGGTGACCTTTCTCAAAATTAGGCTCTTATTCCAAAAAAATAGGCTAAATCATTGATATTGTCTATAGAATAAAAAAGATTGATCAGCATCAAAATGTTGGCATAAGAACTATATGCAAAAATCTAGAATCTTTGCTTGGGATACTATGCACAAGAAGATTCTAATAGGTGATAGATGGATGCAAATTTAATCTAATACCCTTTAAACTATGACATGTTTTAAAACGATGAAGAATCAACTAAGAATATCTTAATCCAATCCCATTTTATTGTAAAATATTGGTCATGATTATGTACATGACTAAATTTGTCTAGGGTTCTATGAGAGACTCTTAAATTTAAATGTTTAAATCTAGCCTTTATTGAAACCAAAGGCTCTCTTATCTTGCCTTTTACTAATAATTTCATCATTGCTTGGATAACAACTAAAGAAAGAAAATAATATAATATTTTCTTATGAGAATAATCTACACACTAAATCAACATTTTCAATATTAGAAGTGGCAATTATGGAGGTGTTTATAGTTAGAGTTAAAGAAAAGTTTAGAAAAAAATCTTGGGATAAATCAATATTATAGAAATGATAATATTTAAGCGATCTTCTCACTCAAGGGGATTTAGGGACCAATTCCTTGTATTCAAATTGAAAGCAAAATAAATAGAGGCCCCCTTCACTTGGCTTTTACAAGCTCAACTTTGATGATGCATATTAAGAAAATCAAAGGAAATTAAGAATTGGTTAAGAAATTTAAAATAATTATAGGGAACTTATAAGAAAACCTCTACAGAAATTAGTGAATGAACTAATAATTAAGCAAAGTTCTTATCTTTGGTGATGAATATACAATCAATTCATCGAGGTAGATTTGATACAATGCAAATACAAGGCAACTCAATAGTAATTTTTAATGCTACTAGGAACCATAGATTGAAACTAATTGGAAGTTAAATAATATACTACATAAATTTTGGCCTATCTCAGATTCATAAAATAATTTATCAATCAAACATTACCATAAGGAAGTGAATAGAGTAGTTAACTTCTTAGAAATTATGGTATAGACAATATAAAGGACTTCATAATAGATGATAATATTGAAAGGAAACCTAGCATTAATTTTTGTTTGGGAAGGTGATGTTTAATTATGAGTGATCTCATTCTCCATATTATTATTCAGCATGATAAGCATTTGACATGCATCAATTAAGTAAGGAGGTGGTTTTAACTACTTTGATAGTTCTATTTTTTCATTAAAAATAAAACTTGTTTTATTTTCTATTATTATTGTAGGTTGTTCTCACCTTTCATAAGCCTATGAATTCCATCTCTAAACAAATAATAGAGAAATTCCATTAAGATGGTAGTTATTGATTTGAGAGAAATTCCATTAAGATGGCAGTTATTGATTTGTGCTTGGTAATTTTTTCTTAAATTAGAATGGCATGACAAATAAGGAAGTCAAAGAGGTGTTGGTCTTAGATTTCTTGGTGGCAAAGGTCAAAAGTAGACTCAATACTAATATTTCTTCCATATTTGTTTCAAAATTGTTGTATTTTAGAAAGGAAAAAATTCTATTGAGAACCTTTACAACATATTTTGTGAAGATGGATTACAAAGGAGGTGTTTATAAATCCCTTCAGTCTATTGGCATCTTCATGGATCAACATAAGTTCTAGTGGAAAGTAACAAATTTCAAGTTCTAGTTTTCATGCACTCATATAGGGAAATGTAGTTATGTTTGTTCACCTTGGTTGAAGAAACTAATATGATCCAAAGCTTTATGATAAAAAAAATAAGGGTATTACTCTCCTCTGTTAGATCTAGAAAAGCTTAAAGCATTGTTTAAGGCTTCTTTTCATCTTCAAGAAAGTTGCAAGGCATGGAGGGAAAAGAAAAATATCAAATTTTAAATCATATTTTTTAGTGTGATATAGTGTGATGAGGGAGTAAGTGCTTATAGAGCATCACCTATATAGAAGTGGTAAATATGGACTAATAAGTTTAATATCTAATATCTAGGTAACGATGACCAATAGGTTCTTTTGTGTTCTCATAAATTTTTAAGTCGGGAGATTAAAATTTGGTTACACCATTTATATTAATGTAAAAAAGTTAATTATACATTTACGTTTATAAATATATACAATTGGAGAGGAATCTAAAACCTCTTTTATGTATTAAAAACACCTCATCAATCTCAAAGAATTTGAGTAAGGTAGGAAAAAAATCATTTATTTTGGATACTTTATCTCCATTTCTAGTGTAGACACTGAAATCTATAATATGCTCATCTCTATACTGCTGCCCCCATCTCAACACCCAATGACATAATCACTCATCCACTCGTTAAAATAATTTCTCTTTCCTTAATTGATCCACTTTATCAAAACCTCGTTGATTAAATCATCTTTATTATTTAATTAATTTAAACAAATCATTTTTTTTCTAGGTAAAAGTTTCATTGATTTCCAGAAAAAGATTACTTACAGTCAAAAGAGTAGGAAAGATCTATAATTTCCATCAACCAAAAACCATATAAGCCCTCGAAACCAGTACATACACTTCCCAAAACAAGGCAGACCCATACAGACTAACATACTAATTACATGATTGAAGAAGAAAACGACTACCAGAACAACTGATAATAAAACGAGGAGAAAGACATACCAAAAACTCGATGAACAAGACCCTAATATATTCCACTTTCCTCTGAAGAAGCCAAATTAGCAGGCGGAGCGAAATATGGAGCATACAAGGGATCTTCTAGAGCATGTCTAAATAGAAACTGCACTGCCTTAAAAAGATTCTTCAATTTAGGCGTAAAACAACAACCCAATGATGGCCTTAAGGAATAGAGGCGTGACCTAAACATACCAGAGCGAGATGCTAAAATATCGTGAACCGTATCACCCAAAAGAGCACACAGAGTTGAGGAAGACAGGAGCGCCTCTCTGCAAACAATACCACCAACCAAATTTGACCCCGCCCGAAGGTCATAATTTATCAATGCAGGTTCCAACAAATACATCGGACAAACATGAGGCAGAAGGAAGCTACCCGCTATAAATTTCACTGTCTCATTGCACCACAAGATGTCCATGAGGTTGGACACAAACAAGGAAGCTAATTAGTGTGGCAGGAACATGAGATGCATCTCAAACCACTCTCTGTTTAAAAAATTTACAATTGCTTCTTCAACCTGTGGGCAATGGATTATAAATGCAATTCGAATCAATTCATAAACACAATTATAGTGGACCCTAAATTCAACAAAACGGGACGAAATGAAGACTCTGAAGAGGTTGTCCATGATAGGCTCAAACAAGCAGGCAACAAACCAACCAAACAATACAAAATTTACCATCCAAAGAAGCTTAAAAAACCCAAAAAAAGCACCACCTTGAATGCGGATATCAAGCAATAAGAGCTCATGCATGTGTGATCAGAGCCAATGTACCTATTGCACGATCACCAAAAGACGTGCACCAGGCCCATAGCCAACAATACATGTACCAAGGAATTGTCATGAAAGCTCAAAATAGGTGTCGAGCATATAGAAAGCCACCACCCAAAATGTTGCCAATGAAAAGACCCAGGAGTGAGGTCACAGCTTGCCAAACCGCCGCCAGAAATATTTCCTTAATTCAGCCAATCTTGCCCAAATCACTCCCAATCGTGCGAAGGACCCAAATCGGAAGGAAAGTACACAAGGCACATGTAAAATCTTGCCATCCAAATAAGCCGATGACATCAAAGAGATCGTCATAAAGGCAATACAAAGATTAGAGAGAATGCCACTCGACTCCCCCCACCAAACCCACTAGATGCCATGGAGGCCATCTCACCGTGCTGACGAGGAAAAGTGGCATGAAATCACAACCCTTACATAGCAGCCAATATCAAGTAGACCGTCGATGGCATGAGGTAGAAAAGAGCAAATGACCTGAGAACTTAAACCTCCAAACAGGACTTCGAGGAGACCATCCAAGTGTCAAACAAAGATGTCGTGAGGACCGTCTAGCTGACACCAACAAAAGCATCAGAAACCATTGGCGTCGAGGGGACTGCCACAAAAAGTTTACAGAACCAAATCACCATAGCTATTTCATGACAGCCGATGTCAAGGAGACTGTCGCCACCACAAGAGAGGAGAGAAAAGATGTCGTGGAGACCATCTCTACCCCCACCTGGGATGTCGAGAGGATTGTCCAACAGTCAAGTTTAGACGTCAAGGGGATCGTCTAGTTGACACCAAAAACAACAGAATATTTCCATGACACTTGGAGTCGAGGGGACCACTAGAAGGAGTTTAGAGAGCCATGTCACCACAACCACAAGTCATACCAGCCGACGTCGAGGAGACCGTCACCACCACCAGATAGGAGAGCAAAGATGTCAAGGAGACCATCTCTACCCCAACTGCGACATCAAGAAGACCGTCCAATAGCCAAGATAAGACGTCAAGGGGAGTGTCTAGCAGGCACACTCTTAATCACCAGGAAAATAATTTCTCTTTTGATGACGTCGAGGGGATCGTCATCTATAAAAGGAGCAGCGTCCACCTTAACAAGATGGTGTTAAAAAAGATATAGAGTTTGTCTATGTCGTGTACAAGTGCCAACAAGGCCAACAAGCTGCCACAAAAACCAAGACCATTAGTCCAGAAGATTTTTGATATCATCATGAGAAAAAACAGTAAAGGGAAGAGAAGTATCAATGTCCTTATTAGCCAAATTATCTGCTGTCATGTTTGCTTCTCTGTAACAATGCTGAACCTGGAAGACCGAGAAATTCTGCAAAATGGAAAGTGCATGATGTAACAAAATAATTCAAATTCCAGGCGTGAAGATCTTTCCTAGAGGGAGCCCCTATAACAATTTGAGAGTCGCCTTCAATGATAAGCTTAGTAATATTATTTGATAAAGCCAACTCAAGACCTAGACCTAGTATTAAGGCATTGAACTCGGCCACATTATTTGTACCTCTGTTTAACAGTTGGCAAGCTGCCTTAACCACTTCACCTTTATGATTTCTCAGAATCATGCCTACACCAGATATCCTGGGATTACCCCAAAAGACCCCATCAAAGTTCAGTTTAAACCATCCTTCAGGAGGGGTTGACCACCTGATCAATATTTTGTTAACAACTTGTTTGGCATTTTGTATTGACCTGCAAGCCGGAGGAGGATTTAATAGAGACTAGGCTTTGAGCACTTAGGCATCCCAAGAAGTAAATGAACTCAATACATGCGAGTTCGTGGGTATAAAGGACCTCACTGATTCTGATATGGAGGCTTCAATTTTTTGCAAGACCTGAAAAATATCTGTCGCTTTCTTTCTAAAGAGATTATGTTATTGCATTCGAGCCAAATGTTCCATATGAGGATTGAAGGGCTGAGGTTCCAGATACAAGCAAAGTAAGAATTTTTGAACAAGGCAGGCCAAGCCTAAAATTTTTGTAAGAGAGAGCAATGTAGGGGGCTAAAACCAACCCAGTCTACCCATTAGCCAATACCAACAAGTGGAGGCAAAATCACACGTAACCAAAAGATGATTAGTCGATTCCAAGGCCTTGCCACAAAGAGCACAAGGGAAGTCTCATACCAGTCAAAATTCTATCTTTCACTTCCATCCAAGCAAAAGCACTCACCTTGGGGAGCACATCAAGGCCCCAACAGAGTTTGGTTGGCCAAAGAAGTGACTCATCAACTTTAACCAAATATTTGTAACCTTCTTTCACGTTGTAGGAACCCGAGGGAGATTTAGTCCAAATGATTTGAGCATCCCTTTCAGATTACATAATTCTCCTAGAAGTGAGCTCCTTACTGAGCGAATCCTTCAATGCTTTTGGAAAAGGCAGAAAATCAAAATCCCTCGAACCAAATATTATAATAAATCCAAATAAATGTATTATCCATAAATAATTTAATAATAATTAAGTAATTAATGAACATAGTTAACTCATCATTCAACATAGTTAACTCATCAATAAGCATATAGTTAAATCATCAATCAAAATAATTAAACAATTCAATTAAATAAATAACCACTCAATTAAATGAGATGACTAGCTAATTACCTCCATGAAAATGGGTAATAGTTATCACCTCTACACATGCATTCCACCATCAATAGGGGTGAACCAAGATCAAGTTCTAGATATTCACCCATCTCATCAACAAATTATAAACTAAGATCACATCCAACATTTCTTCATCCTAATTTAGATCAAGTAGATGTTGTCAAAGTGTTCAACAAACAGCATATCCATTTATTGACAAGATGTATTAAATTTTGGTTTAAATCATGTCTTCAATTCATTGTGTTTATGCAAATCATATTTTCATTGTTTTGAAGGAGAGTTTATATTTTATTTGTGTTGAATTTCACACCTACATTTTGACACACCTGGTGGCAAATGAACCCACAATCACCTAATCATTTTTTTTATTTTATCAAATAAGATATTTCACTTGTCATTTGTATATTATTTAATCTATGAGAATAATTTTCTTTGATAGAAATTGATTCTTGTGTTAAAAAAGACCTTAAAATTTTTAAGTTTTTTGTAGGAGTGTTTAATTTTTATGAGATATTTTTATGGTGTGGTGAGTTGTTGTTCCATTTTCTTAATTTGGTATCAAAGCTATCCATTTCTAGAAAAAATTGTGTCCCCATCTATTACACCATTAATACACCATAAGTGACCGATGACTACATCATTAAGTGAAAGATGTATTGTCAGGTCTAACATGGATGTTTATCTTAGATTTTTTACTAGATCTATCACATGTACATTAGTAGGATGAGCCTCTAACAATGACCTTATTCATGGAGTTAAATTAGAAGTTATGGATGGTATTGTTCTCTTTGTTGACAACACTAAATTAGCAACCTTTCCTCCATTGAAGAGGTAGTGCATATATTTTGTCTCTAAAAGAGGATGTTAATTAAGGAAGAAATCTCGATGACTTTCTATTTTTTGAATATTATAATGTTTCTTTATTGAACAATCTTTTGGGTAGGGTCAATGATCAAATTTGAGCCTGTTAGTTTTATGATCAGATGTAAAGCACAGAAATTTAACTCAAAATCAGACACAATAACACAGCATATACCCTAGGAAAACCATCCACTTGAGGGAGAAAAACCTAGCAAAAATTATCTCTTTTATATATATAAGTAATGGCAACAAAACACTTTACAATGAGGCCTATCACAAGGCCAATATTCAGTACCAGCAATGGTTGTAATAGCAGATAACAATCTGCCCTTCCTTGAACACAAATCTGCACTTGAAGGGATTCGCAATCTGCCCTAGAAGAAATTTGCACTAGATAGAAGGATTTGCTCTTAATAGAATTTGCACTTGAGAGAAGGAATGATTGAACTTGTTTAATGATCAAATGGAGTGAAATGGTCTTCTATATATACATATTGATAGAGAGGTCGCACCTCTTCAAGAGATGGGTCAACCATCATACAAAATATAATTACAATTAATAAATACTAATTTCAAGGAAGGTTGGCCAAGATGGAAATTACATTGTTGCCATGTGAAGCGCCCCTTCACATTAATTATCAAAAATAAATGAATAGTCGTTAGGCTATATGAATTTATGCCTTCACTCGTGGCTAGAAGGATGAACCCGATGCTGCAATAACATCAACACTCCCTCTCAGCTAGGGAGAAATACTTCCAGCTGCATAAGACATATCACCTCATCATGATGTCAACCACAATGGCTACTCCCATATGTGGAAAGAAGAGATATCACCTCACCATGATATCAACCATCATGGCTACTCCCATGGATGGTAAAAGTGTGTACAAATGCTCATCACTCAACGTGATGTCGTCACCTCATCGTAACATTCACCATGGCTACTCCCAGAGGGTGAAAACACAAGTACAAGAAAATCATCACGGACTCTCTCATGTGATGATATCATGGAGTCACACACATGACATCCACCATGGCTACTCCTAAAGGGTGGAAACAAGGGCTTTCACCTCAAATCTCTCTCAAAGAGAAATGCATTAACAAGGGCTTGCACCTCAAATCTCTCTCAAAGAGAAATGCATTAAAGAAGATCATTGATACTAAGACTCCTTCTCAGCTAGGGCTTCATTCTCCACCATACCAAGCTTGTCTTGAAAGTACACAAACTTTATCCTGGAGAGAGGCTTGGTGAGAATGTTTTTCATTTGCTCATCAGTGTTGATATACTTCAACTGAATTGCTTTCCTCAATACCATATCTCTGATATAGTGGTATTTGATCTCAACACATGTTTATTTTTGTCATGAAACACAGGGTTGACAAAAAGATTCACACAGCTCTGGTTATCACAATGAATGATAGTTGGCTCCATTGATTAACCAAACAATCCTGCAAGGAGCTTCTGAAGCCACACTGCTTCTCGAGTTTCCACACAAGCTACAATATACTCGGCCTCTGTTGTACTCAGTGCCACAGAAGACTACTTCCTGCTACACTAGGAGATCATCGCAAACCCAAATTGAAGCAACATCTAAAGGTGCTCTTCCGATCAGTAACACACCCTGCCCAATCAGAATCAATATATCCACGCAAACTTCAAGTCCACACCTGAAGAATATCTCAAGCCATATCCAACTGTGCCCCACAAGTATCTCAAGATATGCTTTGCTGCAACTAGATGTATTTTCCTTGGTTCACACATGAACTGACTAAGTGCACTCATTGCATAGAAAATATCTGGTCTAGTATTGACTAGATACATCAACGATCCAATCAACTACTTGTACATCATGGGATCCACCAGATCTGAACTAGTTGTAGCCTCTTTCAACTTATGCAAGTTGGTCTCCATAGGCGTAGACATGGATTTGTAATCCATCATATGAAATCTCTTCAGAATATCAATGGTATACTTCCCTTGACTTAGAATGATCTCATCATGCTTCTGCCATACTTCTAAGCCAAGGAAGTAGTGCATGAGACCAACATCCTTCATTTCAAATTCAGAAGCTAACTCCTTCTTGCATTTGATAATGAGGTGATCTTCTCCCTGGTAAGAATTAAATCATCAACATAGAGAACCAAGATTAATGCTTCACCATCAATTACCTTGAAGTATAGGTTTGAATCAGCAACATTCTTGGAGAAGCCCAAGTTTGACAGGTAACGATCAATTATTTCGTACCAAGCACAAGGAGCCTACTTAAAGCCATACAAAGCCTTCTTCAGCCTACAAACATGAGACTCCTTCCTATGCACCTCAAAACCATCGGGTTGCTCAATGTATACCTCTTCCTCGATTACACCATTTAGAAATGTTGTGTAATGCCCCTCCGTTTTGGTCATTCTTGAAATTCTAGGAAGTTGGTTGTTTGGTGGCCATGTCATTTTCGCTTGTTACGTGTGGTTGGTGATTTGCTAGGTCATGAGGATTTTGGGATTGCATTATTTAATTTGATTTTTAGGTTAGACAATATCACTAATATTATGACTAGATGTAATTTATCAAATTAATCTAATTTTTAAGGTCACTTGATTTGGTTTGGGATCAAATAAAGAGCTAGATTTAATAATAAATGTTAATTGTATTATCATTGAAAATTTATTATTTTAAGATGAAAGAAATATAATTGTAAGTAAATGAATTTAATAAAGATAATTATTGTCTAATGAGTGAATTTCATTAAGAAATTTAAAAGTGAGAAAATATTAACGTAGATAAAATATTTAAAAATTTGAACTCAAGTTTGAATAAGGATTAAAGCAAGGAAATCAATTGAAAAATGGAAAAAGAATAGTTTATTGCTAAATAAATAAATAATAATAAAGCATCATGATAAGATTTTGAAGATTAAATGGCAAGAAAAGCTGGAAAAGATAGTAAAAGCATAAAACATGCTCTTGCATAGTTGGAAACTGGTCTTGAACGGGCAACTTGTTAATTTTGTTGATTTTTGTGTTTTCAAAAGCTTATCTTGGATGGGCTCAAGAGATTCCTATGGATCATCTTAGATATTTTTTTTTTAGTTTAAAAAAAAAGAGAGGGGGTTGCAGGATGGAACTACGGATGGAATTCAAAGGAACTGGGTATGAATGTTCTGGAAGAGAAGATAGCCGGGAAAAAAATCAAAGATGGAAAATAAAATCTGGGGGTTGGAAGAAGGGATTGTATTTAGGAAATCGTTTTGAAAGAACAGATTGTTGCGAACGGACGGTTAATCTTGGCATCGAATCTCCAATGTGGTTAAGCTTTAAGGTCCAGGTTAGCGTGATTTTGTTCTTTGTGTCTCTTCTCTTTAAGGAAAATAATTTCTATTGCTCTTGTTGGTAGAAAACGAATACTAGTTGTTGGATGTTACTTGTTTGTGATTTATATGTAGTATATGAATTTGGTAGGGTATCCTTAGATTTCGATGTCCTCAATCGTCCCAATTAACTGATCTCATGATTTCCAGTAATCCAGCTGTTAAATACTATTTTGGTTAGTTATTGCAAACTTATTGAGGTTTTGTTTTGATTTACTTGTATTGCTACTGGTGCATTTTAGACTCAATTAAAGTTGGGTTGTTTTCGACCTGCATTTGTTTGGCTCTACCTTTTGTTTTGGTCTAAGGTTAAGATTGGCAATGGATGGCGCGACGCTTACTTACAGTTGTCCATTTGGTACTCCAAAGTGCTTGTGGTTAAGGAATTGACACCCAGATCTTATGTAGGCAGATAGGTATGGCTGAAGTCTTGCATGATTGTCGCCTCCTTTCACCCTGGTTCGTTACTTTTCTGTGCGCTAAGTTGATGCCTTGTGATTTATTTTAAATACTGCTCTCTAAAGCCTTGTTGCCTACCTGGATATCTGGTTTATTGCCCTTATGGTGTGGCGATATCAAGCTTTGGTCTGTAGTTGTAAATGGATGGGCCTATCCTTTGGTCCACCTTGGTTACTGTGATTCCAATAAATATGCATGACTGAAGATTACGCACTATGCTTAAGATTGTTATTTGCGCTTCTAGTTGGTATTAGATACATACCATGATGCTTGGATTTCGATATAGAAGCATTGCAATTTGATAATCAAAATTTATACTTTGTGCCTTTCCGGTATCCTGTGTTCAAATACTATGTGTTGTGCCAAATCTTGTCAGATCTGCTTGCGGTTGAAAAATTGGTCATAGATATATATATATATATTGTGATGATGTTGTATTTTGCCAGAAATTCAATTTACAGATCATTCGATGATTCTACATAAACTTGTTAACCTGTCATAGCTGCGCACCTGAACATAACAAGAAGTTTAAAGGTTTAAGATAATCTCTCTGATTTCATTGTCATCCTGTCTCTACTGCGCACTTGAACAGAATAGAAAGTTTAAAGGTTTAAATAATCTCTCTGATTTCATTTTCAATCCTGTAGAATTCGTTTTCTTTCTAGATGATCCTCTCTACTTTTGAAATTCGTTGTTTTTGAGTCTGATGGATCAATGCTCCTCTAGCGCATGCCTGGTCAAAGTGTTGCGATTACCTTCAACAATTGATTTTACCTCAAGATAAATTCTTGGCACTGTTTATACTTTCTGGACTTGTCTTTCCCTGTAAACGTGTTTTTACTTCTAATCTTTTTCTCCTTCTGAATCCTCATTTAACCGGTCATGTCTAGCTAGCATGTTCCTCAAGTTGCACCCTAGATTACTCTTTGCCTGTGAATCTTTATTATCTTTTTATCTGTTCAGAACAATCTAAGTTCATCCTTTCTTAATTAAATTTTGCATTTGGATTTCTAAAGTTGTGTGTTCATTATTGCCGAATTCGCTTATTGGTACGGGCCTTTATAATTTTGTAATCATAAGGGGGGGTGTGTATATGTTACATAATTAGCATCCACTATCATAAATGTAACATGGTGTTGGTATGTATACCTATATATATATATATATATATATATCCTTGAGTGTAGGATAGTAATCATGTTTACAATTTGGCTATCTGATTTATCATGAAGAAATAGATTGTAGTGAATGTTAATTATGTTGATATACACCCTAAATTGTGTTATATGTGTTTATCATTTAGAAAGACTTTTGTTGTATCCTAAATTAGATTAGGGAGCTATAGTTGAACAATTGGTGAATTTTAAATGAAAGGAGTTGAATTTGTCTTGCAAGTTAGCTAGTTGAAAGATTCATTTAATTTCAAAAGGTTTAGAGGAACTTTAGGTATTACCTAGAAGATATTTCGAGGTTAATGTTAAACATCATTTTAGATCTTTGGATCTAGACATTAATAGTGGTTAAGTGTATACACGAATGTTTGTATTATATTGGCACGAAGTTATTAAAATGGATTGGTTTTGTGTGTTATGTTGCTTTTGAGACAAAGTTGTTTATAACTTGTATAGTAATTGTAGATATATATATATTTATCGGCCATTGAAATTTATATTCTAATTTTTCCTTTATTTTGTATTAGCATATTCTCATATATTAGCTTGAAAATGTGGAAAGTTGGGTAAGTATACATATTTATGAAATATGGATAAATTGTATTTGAATGTTTATTGTCCTTTAGTGATGGTTCTTACGTACGATGTGTTCTCCTTTGGGATTGCTTGGTTCGGGAGTGCTTTTACTCTTTTTGGATCTGATCTTTCTCTTTTGAGTCATACTTCATTGATGAATCTTGATACTTACTTTTGCGGGAACCCTCCATGTGGATTTGAGGTTATTTGGTCAATAGGCTTATAGAGGGAAGGGAAAACTTGTTTCAATTGATCTTTCATTGATTTGGCCTTGCCCAAAATTTTGATCGTAATTATGATTTTGAGTTTACGTATGGGTTGTACCTGATTTCTTGAGCAATTATGTATATGACTATTGGCGAGATGGTATATTCCTCGCATGTTTCCAGTTGAGATTGGATGTTGTTTATTTGTTGGTACAACCCTGGATTTTGGTTTAGATGTTTGTTGGGTCTCAAGGGAGAGTGGCTCTTCGTGGGGGTCGGCGCCTTGGTTAGGAGGAAGTGCACAGGATAACCCACGAATGAGTTTGTTAATAAAGTGAAAACATAATAAATGAATTCAGGAGGGATGGGTAGTAATCACATAACAAGATAATAAAAATTGGATACCTCGTCTATGCATTAGGGCTATCATAGACTAATGATAGACAGAGAAGGTCGTGGTCAGCAAAGTCGTAATCTCATCTTCATGAGAGATTATCGGCTCCGCATGAGCTACCTTATAGTGTCGGTGCCTCAAATAGGAGGAAGGGCCAAGAGATCCATAGATGGGTGCTGGCGCCTCAGTTGGAGGAAGGGCTAGGAGATCCCATGAGAGCTATGCAATGACACTCTCCACTAGACACCCATTTGTCTTGTTTCCTTATCGCCTCTGGAATTGTATTCTATTTATTATTTCAGTTTGATTTGGAAATGTTTCATGATCATCCTTTGGTTACTTGTTTACTGGTTAATGCTTTGTTTAATGTGATGAGATTTATGACTTCAAGTTAGTATGTTGACTCATCAATGTCGTTGATTATGTCATTGTAATCCTTGAGTTTTATGATACTTTTGTATGATGTTGAGTCTTGTGGTTCCCTATTTGGATGTTCTTGGTTGAGGTCTCTTTCTTGTCATCTCCTTAGCACGGGGGGTGGGTCTTTGGACCCACGTGGTTGGGTGGAACGTGCTAAGCACCCCATTGGGTCCCCAGTTGAGGATCGAGAGGTGCGGATTGGTGCTGTTACGGCGACTCCAGAGTTGTATTCGTCTTGGAGCTAGTTATGATACTGTGTATTCATCTGTTCATTTGTTTCAAGTTATCTTGTTGTATGGTTTTCGTTCATGTTTGGAAGCACTTTTGTATCATTGTACCTCTTGAGCATTGTAATGAAATGTAATGATAAACCTTGTTCGACTTTTGGTCCATGGCTGATATTATTTAACATGTTGTACCTATGGAAATTTGTTCCTAGAGTTTAAATGAAGATAGAGAGAGTGCATCACTATGAGTTGGAGTTATATGTGTATATGTTGTTAATTTTATGTCATGTATGTGTTACATTTGTAAATGTTTACTTTGCTATGGATTTTATCTTTGGCTTTTATTCTTTATCGTCGTTGTATGGATTTAAGTTTCGTAATGACTCCTCATGTACCCCATGGGACGTAAGTGTTAATGGGTTGGTATTATTTGAGTTTCATGACTTAATGTGTATTTCGTGTATATTATATTTACTTTTTTATAAAAAAAAAATTGTGCAGTAATTTTTGCTTTAGTTGTCCTTTAGGGTTCGCACAACGGGGCATTACATGTTGTCTTCACGTCCATCTGGTGAATCTTCCATCCTTTAGATGATGCAATAGCAATGATGGTCTTGACTAAAGTATAACGAGCAACTGGAGCAAAGGTTTCCTCATAGTCAACTCCCTCTTTCTGTGAGAATCCTCTAGCCGTGAACCTAGCCTTATACTTCTCAATGCTCCCATCAGCCGCATGCTTGATCTCTAAGAGCCACTTAGAAGATACCACAAATTTTCCTTCAGGTCTAGGTACGATGTCCCAAACATCATTCTTGAGAATGGATTGATACTCTTCAACCATAGCATCTCTCCAAACTTGCTGACTAGTAGCTTCCTCAACACTAGAAGGTTCTGACTCAATGATTTGACTCATCAATGCAACATAGCTGGAAAACTTAAATGAGGTCTCTTACTTTCTCTTAATGTTCCTCTTGGAGCTGCAAACCTTTCTGCCTCCTACATTGTTTTCCTGGGCCAAAGAGGTCTTTTTCTACCAATCACAATATATGTAGGCCCATCAATAGGTTCCAAGGGCTCAACTAGATCATCATCTTCTTTAGGTTTAGGAGCCTCCCTCTGAATCTCAGAAGCATAGTCAACTTCCATATCCTATGGAGACTCTTGATCTTCATTATCTATTTCCATGTGAATTCCCTTAGATCTCCTAAATGCAACATCCTCTTCAAATGTAACATCCCTACTAATCTCAATCAACTTCTGACCTAGAATGTAGATTTTGTAGGCTTTTGATGTCTCACTGTAACCTAAAAATATCCCCTTCTTGCTAGAAGGTTCCAACTTTGTCCTTTTATCTTTCAGTACATGAACATACACTAGACAACCAAAGATCCTCAGGTGACTTACTTCCACTTCACCCCTGTGAATTCTTCTTTCGGATTCATGTTCTCCAAAATTCGGTGAGGGCTTCTATTCTAAACATAAACAGTTGTCCTAGATGCTTCAGCCCAAAGGTTTGCAGATCTTGGTCATGAATCATGGCTTTGGCTGCTTCCACAATAGATTTGTTCTTCCTTTCAACAACACCATTCTGTTGAGGATTATAAGGGACACAGAACTCCCTCTTAATCCCTACTTCAATGCAAAAGTTATGAAAGCTACCAGAAATGTACTCTCCTCTATTGTCGGATCTTAGAACTTTGATCCTTTTCCCAAACAAGTTCTCTACCTGAGCTTTGAATTATTTGAACCTCTCTAATACTTCCTCAGATTCTTTAGATTTCAAGAAATAAATCCAAGTCTTTCTAGAGTATTCATCAATAAAAATAATGTAATATAAGAAACCACTCAAAGAAGCAACAGGCATTGGACCACATAAATCAGAAAGAATAAGATCTAGAATACATTTAGATCTACTTTCACTACTATGAAATGGACCTTTAGTATTCTTACCCAATGCATAGCCTCTGCAAGTACCTTCATGCTCCTGGTTGAGTTTTGGAAGGCCTGGAACCATCTTCTCCATGGTAGGTAGTGCTTGAAAGTGAATGTGAGCCAATCTTCTATGCCATAGTTCACACGAACTTGATGAATCATGCACCAAAGCCTGAAGTGGATGGGTGCAAATTTTGTAGAGGCTCTCATGTCGAACTCCAATCACCCAAGAAATCTTGATGTTTGAGTTCTTTGTCCATGCAAGAACTTTGCCTTCTGAAAAATGCAACTTGGTACCCCTTGTCTTCCAAGGCTGAAATAGAGACAAGATTTAGCTTGATGCCTAGAACAAATAGCACATCACTCAGCTGCAAGGAAATGCCACAATCCAAGTGAAGAGGAGGTCCCAACTCCTTTCACAAAATAACTAGCATCATCTCCAATAATGACTTGTTCACTAGAATCTCTCTCCACTAAATCAGTTAGGTGCTCTCTAAATCCGGTAATATGGTGGGAGGCACCACTATCAATCATCCAAGTATCGTTGTCAGTAGGCACACTGCTTGAAAGAGCTGAATAGAATAGGAAACCACCTAAATCCTTCTGTGGAGAGATCTCACCAACATCAGCAATGGAAGCTTGTTGCTTAGGCCTTGTTGGACAATCCTTTGCATAGTGACCATACTTGTCACATCTAAAACATTGGACTCGAGAGAGGTTCTTCTTCTTCTTGAATGCAGGAGCACCATCAGCTCCTTTATCCCTATTCCTCTTGAAATATCCTTTCTTTCCACCTTTCCCTTTCTTCTTCGAGGATTGGGTGGAAAGAACATGAATGTCTTCATTCACTAATACATTTGACTGCAAAATCCGACAAAACTGTCTGACGAAATATGTAAAATTCGATGTTCGTTGGGTGCTTGTAAAATTTGATGTGTAATTTCCAATTTTTTGAAAGTTTATCCCCGACGTTCGTCGAAATGTCAGCTATCATTTTCATCGAATTTTTGACAAACATGAAAAATTAAAAAAAATCAAATTGTGGCCGACATAAAGAAAAGTGAGTTCGCGCCTGATTTATTGCGACAGTGTTTTGCTCTACTTGAGACAGTTTGTGGAGAACTAAGGACGATTTTCTTGGGAAAAATCAAAAAAAATTCAAGAAGATATCACCAGGTTGAGGGTAGTCATTGTCTTTTTGCAGAATTCAGTTGTGAAGTCAGATTTGTAGTTCCGGGTTTGAAAATCATATCTTAAAGCAACATCTCATCAGATTTCATTTTTAGAGGTTAAGGGTTTTGAGAATTTCATGTCCAGATTTTGTTGTGTGGAATCACCATAAGATCACAACAAAGGAAAAAATTCTTGTGACTATAATTATGTGATCCATAACTCTATTGGTCATGTGGCACAATTGTGCTATAACAAATACAGGATGCATTCATGTGTGACCCAAATTTAATGTGGCTATGTT
>VDFB02190311.1:0-19980 GCA_007258455.2 Sequoia sempervirens
TTTTTATTTACTTATGAATTGTTTTATTTTACTTTAGAACTATTTTATTTATTACAAACATACAAGGACACAAAAAAAAAAAATTTGTTAATTAAGACTTATTTTATTTTATCTACATTGAATGTAACTTTTTATTTTACTTTTAGAAAATTCACCATTCATTATTTGAGCAATTATTTTGTTTTGTTTTTAAATGTGTATGCATACATGTGTAATTATACCTTTCAAAAATCACATCAAAGAAAAAATCAATTATTTGGTGACATAAGATAATTGATAATACATGCTTTGGCATACATGTTTCGATCTAACTTTTTTGAGGGTGTTTTTGGACAACTCATTGAAGATGTAGTTGATTAGGCTACATCATTGATACACAAAACCCTAAACAATAATTCTAAGCTCTTAACTTTGATGTAGAGATGTGCTATTTTTTTGTGGAAAGTTTAAGCTAGTAGGTAGGTATACATTTTCTTACTTTATAACTCAATGCTTTTGATTGGAACTATGGACCAATGAGGCCACGACATGGGGAACCCCATCCATTACATGAATGTATTGCATTAACGTTGGTGGTTCAAATCCATGAGCACATTGGTCTAACGAGGGCTTTAAGCCCAGACAAACAATGGCCAAGCACATGCACTAGTTTCATCTTTTGGAATTGCTTTTAATGGAAAATATTGTCCTCTTTTACTTGACTCTAAAAGATGGGTATGCATTAATAGTCATTGTAGTTTTATACACTTAGATCTCTAGTTTAGTATATTATAAGAATTAGTAGTTGAAAAAAATATATTAGTAAAAATTGATAACAAATTAATATATGTATAATCATATTTATTACAAGTCATATCAAATAAACAATCAATTATATTGTAACATATAAGGCAATCAATAATACATGTCTTGAAATATCATTGAATATTGGAACATATAAGAAGATTGGTAATACATGTTTTGAAGCAATCAATCATATTGTAACATATAAGGTGATCAGTAATACATGTCTTGAAATAATCAATCACATTATAACATATAAAGTGATCAATAATATGTGTCTTGGTGTGCATGTTTCGATCTAACTTTTTTGGAGGTGTTTTTGACAGCTCAATGAAGACATAATTGGCTAGGCTACGGGTGATCCCACAATAGTGGTTTACAATTTTTGGCCAAACTGGACACTTCAATTATTATTTTTAACTAAATCTTCACATTCGGGCACCTATAGCGGCTAAACTGTGAGGAATTTGAAGATGATGCAAACTAGAGTCTCATCACATTTTATCTGTAGATTCTAAAAATATTTTTTCCAAAATTTTTGGAATCAGATTGCACTTCTTTTTCCATCTCCCACGAAAATTGGTTTCTTTCAGAAAACAACATTTTTAATAAGTGACGCACACCGTATAACACATAATTTTTTTTCAATGAAGGATAAAATTCTAATTCTTTCGAATTTAGATTTGTAACTCCAATATCCACAGTACTTCCCACTTGGATTCAAGATGGTTTTTATTGAATATTTTTTTCTTTAATCAGAGTTTTGAAGTCAAACCAATTACAGTTTAGACATAGGTGGACTGTATAACACAAAAAAAATTTATGTATCAAAATTATTATTATTATTATTATTATTATTATTATTTGGATCAAGGACTTCAATATCTAGTGCACTCATATTTTTCAAAAATTTGATAATCACATATTTTCCTTATATGCGAGAACAAAGACCTTCATTTCGATGAAAAACCTATATTTAGCAAACTAAAAAAAACAAATGCATAATAAAAATTAAAACATATTAAAATTATATTCGTTGGATAGCTCGTTCCGAGGACTACCTGATTCCAATTGGGTTTTTGAAGACTCCTCCATTTTCATCCTCAACCCGAGCTTCGAAGCGTAAAAAATTAGGTTTTTTTGTGAACAATTTGAAAAATCAAGGAAAAGGGGGGTTAGAACCAGGGGGATTCTAGCGAACCCCCTTCAATATGCATTTTTCTTTTGTTTTTTGGGTAGGAAATGTGGGCCCAGTAATTAACGGGTTCGCTCGAACACTAGTTCGGTCGAACCCCTTTTTGGTTCGGTCGAACTTGTAGATTCATTCGAACCCCTAAAACCAATTTTTTTGCCATGTGGTCATTTTTTCTCAGTTTTCCCTCCTCCATCAAATTGTAAACCACTATTGTGGCTTCACCCCTACATCATTGATACCCAAAACCCTAAGCGATGGCTTTAAGCTCTTAACTCAAATGCATAGATGTAATATTTTTTTGTAAAAATATAGTGCATTATTTAGGAGTTTGATGTGCACGAAATTTGGGTTTGAGGGTACCGGGTCTTATCCTCTAATGTGTTAAAATTTTTGGTCAGTAGATAGATATATCAATGTATTTGTTGGATGTAATTTTATATGATATTTTCTCATCTAACTAGTATGGATATCTTAAATGCATCTATTTAAAAAATATTAAAAAATTCTTATTTAGTAATGAATTATTTTATTTTACTTTAGAACTATTTTATTTATTACATACATTGTAACAAACACAAAAAAAATAATTTTAATTAAGAATTATTTGATTTTATGTACATTGTCTATAAATTTTAATTTTACTTTTGGAAAATCCACCATTGATTATTTGAGCAATTCTTTTGTTTTGTTTTTAATAAATATGTATACACACGTGTGAGAATTATACCTTTCAAAAATCACATCAAAGAAACAACCAATGATATGGTGACACATAAGACAATTAGTAATACATGTTATCGTGTACATGTTTCAATCTAACTTTTTGGGGGGATATTTTTGGACAACTCATTGAAGATGTAGTTGATTAGGCTACATCATTTATACCCTAAACCCTAAACAATAATTTTAAGCTCTTAACTCTAATGTAGAGATATGCTTTTTTTTAATAAAGTTTTTATGCTAGTATGTAGGTATACATTTGTAACTCAATGTTTTTTATCGAAGCTATGAACTAATGAGGCCATAACATTGGGGACCCCACCCCTTGCATGAATGTGTTGCATTAACGTTGGTAGGAACAATGGCCTGGTACATGCACTAGTTTCATTTGTTTAGATTCACTGAATGGAAAAGTTTGTCCTCTTTTACCTAACTTAAAAAGATATCAAAATTTCTATTAACAAAAAAATCATCCTTATATTCATTTAATGTCTTTAAGTCTAGGCCAAATTTCAAGATCATTACGAATCCTTTTTGTTTTTTGCAAAGCTTAGTTGGGGGATTGATTTTTAGGATATTTCCAAGGCATCTTCAATGTTGGTCCAATATTATAGTGTTTGATATTTAGATCTCTAGTTAAGTATATTAAAATAATTATTAGTTGAGAAATAATATATTAGTCAAAATTTAATAATGAATATATGTACACACACATTCATGTGTAATTATACCTTTCAAAAATTATATTAAGGAAATGATCAATTATATCATGACATATATGGCACGAATAGAAACACATGCTTTGGTGTACATGTTTCAATCTAACTTTTTTAGGGGATATTTTTGGACAACTCCATGAAAGTGTAGTTGATTAGGCTACAACATTGATACCTGAAACATAAAAAAAGGTGATCCTAAGTCCTAAGTGCTCAGAACAATAGGATTCAAGGCCTTTTCCTAAGGTTTCATTGAGATGGAGATCAACAAGGTGCATAGATTTACTTTCAACCATGAAGGTGAGCCAATTAGACTTGGATCTCCATCAATTTGGGGATTGGAATGGATTGGTCCTAATGCCGACATTTGCAATTTGAATTTTGAATGTTAAAATGCCTACACCAACATATTCAAAATTGGTCCTGGCCCTATTTTCTAGGACATTGGTCCTTGGAAAAATAGGGGGACCCATATGCCCTAGGGAAAATAGGTCCTGACCCTATTTTCTAGGACATTAAGTGTCGAGGGAAAAATAATAACTGGATGCATTTGCTCAATTCTTGTGATTTCTTGGAAAGTGGTACAAATGGGCTATGAATGTATAATTTAGGAAATTAGGGACCCAATTAGGCTCAACAATTTAGGGGGAGCAAAACCTAGTGTGAAATTGTTAAGGGTGACAATTTTTGATGCTACAATACCTAAAAACCTAAGAAATAACTTTAACCTCTTAACTTAGATGTAGAGATATAATAAAAAAAATGAATTTATTTTGCTAGTAGGTATATATATAATTAAACACTTTTGATCATATCTATGAATCGATGAGGCCACAACGTAGAGGACCTCATCTCCTAGCATGAACATTGGTGGTTATAACCCATGAGAAAGTTGACCTAATAGGGGATTTAAGTCTATGAGCACAATGGACTAGCAAGGGTTCTACAAGAATCCAAGGCTTATGATCATGTTGGCCTAGCAAGGGCTCAAAGTCCATGAGTATCTTAGCGTAGTAGGTTCTCAAATCTCATGAGCATGTTAGTGCACTAGGGGTTTGAACCTTGGCTATAATATCAATGATGCCATGATCTAACCATCACATTGTACCATGAACAAATAGTATGGTAAGTGAACAAAGATGGGGGACCAAAAAGGGGTCTTCAGTGGCCACGTTTTTTTTTTAAATCAAGAAAGACTAACCTTGGATGAGAAATTGGAGATAGTTACACTCAAAGTTTGGAGATGCAATGAAAACAAGAGTCGTAGATCTCTGAATCTACTTTCTTAAATACTTTTTTTTTTTAAATGGTAGAGATTAAGGGATTCAAAAAGGGGGACCACACAAAGTGGCCCTATTTTTTTTAAACAAAATAACATAGTGTCTGGTGTGGCCCCCTTAAAATGTTTTTTTTTTTTTTGTATTTTGAAAATTGCTTTGGTGAGAAATTAGCTAACACCATGTAGTTTATGCGCATTTTTTCGCTGAATTTTTAATGAATATATAATATTTTACTAATTTTCAAAGTGGACACATCCTGAAAAATAGAAAATTGAGCATGCTTCCCCCTAATTTTTTTGAAAATTGATCAAAAATGATTTTTTTAATATGTGTATAATGGAGTAGATAGTTTCTAAAAATGTAATTTATTTGAAATTTTAATGAATGTATAAAAAACAAAGTAAAAAATACCACACATTGGTTTGTGACAAAAAATGGATACACTAACAAAAGAAATTAAAGATGAAAACCTTAACATACTCAAAACGTGAAAAAAATTACGTGGTTAGAAAGTTAAGAGAGAGCTTAGCATTATCATGGTATTTTTTGACTTGACATTGAACACGTGCAAACCTGATGGGGAGCAGGCTCGAAATTATGTCATTTTTTTAACTATTTGAAAAAACACATCTTTGGATGTTGAATAGTCACTCCAAACCTTTGGTTGGAAGCCCAAGGAAAATCCAAGCCAAAGGCTTGGAAATTTCCAAAGAAAACAATAACATGGGCATGTTATAATGAGCTTGTGTTATTATTTGCTTTAGAATTTTCTCTTTCTCTTCTGGTAAAACTATATACATGAAATAAACATTTAAGTATACTTTAAGTTATATTTCATGTATATAGTTTTAAGATGTTTGAGAATGGTTTTGGATCTATTGGAGTTATAATACAGATTCTAGGTTTAGGAAGATTTTATAATTTTTTAGACATTCAAATTTTAGTAATTTGTAGGCTCCCATCATCTTGATCTCTCTCTCCTCGTTTCTATCCCTTTCGGATCACCCTCTTCCTTCCTCCCTCCACCTCCTTCCTTCCACCTCCTTCCCTCACCATTCCTCTCCTCCCTCCATCCTCCTCCATCCACCACCACCTCCTCCTCCACCCTACCTCCTCCTCCTCTATCCTCACTCATCATTCCTCTGCCATATCTCTTCCTCTCCATCCATTCCATTTCCTCTCCTTTCATTCTCTCTCTCTCCTCTCCCTCTCTCTTTCTCTCTCTATATCTATCCCCTCCCTCTTTGTCTCTTTGTCTCTTTGCCTCCCTATCCTTGTCTTTGTCTTTGTCTCTCTATCTCTCTCTATCTATTTCTCTATATCCCTTTATTTTTGTCTTTGTCTCTCTCTTCCCTACTTCTTTCCATGTGACCTCTCTCTCTTCCCCTTCCTCAGGTTCCCTCTCTACTTCCCTTTATATCACCTCTCTCTCTCATTCATTACTTCCCTCTCTACGTATCTCTATCTCATCTGTCTCTCTCTCCATATCTCTCCCTCCCTCTCTCCCTCCTTCCCTCTCTACATCTCTCCATTTCACTTATCCCTCTCTAGATCTCTCTCTCTCTCCCTCTCTACTTCTCTCTAACTCTCTCCTTCCCTACTTCCCCCTCCCTCCTTCCCTTTCTTCTTCTCTATATCTCTCCTCTCCCTCTCCCTACCTTCCTCTCCCTCCATCTCTCTACTTCTCTATATCTCCAATCTCCATCCCTCCATCCATCTCTCTCTTTAGGTAGGAAGAGGTAAGTAGAGAGAGAGAGAGAGGTATGGAAGGAGGAAGAGGTAGGTAGAGAGTATATATGGAAGGAGGTAGGGAGAGAGAGAGAGAGGGAGAGGAGTGAAAATAAGTAGAAGGATATCGTTTATCGCGCATCGATCAAAATCCGTCGATCAGAACCGCTGAATCAGCGCATCGATCAAAAATCAGATCGACTATCGATCATCGTCAATCGAACAAAGATCAATTTAACCTCTTGATTACTGAAATTTGATTTGTTGATTACTGAATTTTGACTAAGTCTAAAAAATTATAAGATCTTCCAAAACTTAGAATTTGCATTATAGCTCCTATCTAAATCTTAAAAAAATCTCAAACATCCTGAAACTATATACATGAAATATAACTTAAAGTATAATAAATTAAATTTCCATATATAAATGTCACTTATACTTTCATGTATAAAGTTTCACCAAAAGAGAAAGAGAAATAATTTTTTTAAAAGAAAAAAATAACATGAGAGCGTTATAATGTGC
Organism: Sequoia sempervirens; assembly: GCA_007258455.2. Classification (NCBI taxonomy): domain Eukaryota; kingdom Viridiplantae; phylum Streptophyta; class Pinopsida; order Cupressales; family Cupressaceae; genus Sequoia; species Sequoia sempervirens. The sequence continues at coordinate 6,945 of VDFB02190311.1, forward strand.
TCACATTATGACTTGGTAATGACCAAGCCTAGGCTTGGTCACTACTAACCCATAACATGAGTGCATTTCATTATAATGCCCTCATGTTTTCTCTTTTGTGGGACCAAAAAGTGGAGTGGCCAGTTTTTGGTCTCCCATCTTGGTGCACATGCCAACTAGGTAGCTATATTTATGTATCTATTAGATATAATTTAACGTTATCTTTTTATATCTAACTAGTATATATATCTTAAATAAATATATCTAAAAAATATTGAGAAATATTTTTATTTAATTATGGATTATGTTATTTACTTTATAAATGCTTTATTTACTACATAGACACATAAATTTCAATTTTTAGTTAAGATTTTTTTTTAGCTTTTGTATGTAATTTTAATTTTACTTTGGAAAAGCCATCATTCATTATGTGAGAAAATTTTGGTTTATTTTTACTTTAAAATGTAGTATATATACATGTATACATATATACATGTATAGATATAAACATGTATACATATATACATGTATATATATGTATACATGTATATATATATGCATATATACATGTATATATATGTATACATGTATGTATACACATATATACATACACACACACATATATATTAAATATTAAATACATATATGTTCTATACTTATAGTTTGAATTTTTGTAAAATATATGTTAGCTATGTTTTATGTACACAATCACAATATGAGACTCATTGTTGTCATTTGTAGAGCACCTCTAGGTGTAATCAAAATGTAGAATAAAAAAAAGTTGACCAACAACACTATAGTTTATGTTTAACTTTTTTGTCCAATGGGTCATTTATCTATTTTTTTATTGGTTGATATTGTGAACAACTAGTGTGTGGATCAAAATTTTCTTTAATGTTTTTACATTTTCATTTCAATCAATACAAAAGTGTGATGTGAGAAAAATGGATCTAGGGTCTAAATCACACTTTCTCCTACATCACAATGGAAGGAACCAAAAATGATCACAAAAATTGACTTGGCTACTCATCACTATGGAAGAGCTAGAATGGTGGATCATGGTTTTGGTTCTTTCTTTGGGGGGTTGTTTAATTGATTAGTAATTGACAACTTTATAATGTAAATGTGTACCTAGGTTAACTATTGACTTGCAAAAAATTGTTGTGATTGCAGAGAAGCACAAAACATAAATGTAGAAAAGGATCACAAAACAATAGAGTGTAGAGATAAAGGAACCTGACATATAAATCTGAGCTCAAACTAGGTGGATAGGGGCATTGGCACCCTAGGCTTGGAAATGAAGATATTCAAAATCAGAAATAAGATCTCATATGATCACTACCTTCAAGTTCTTCCCTTCTAGACTCAACTCTGGAACTTCATCTCTTGATGATTAATTCCACTTTCCCTAATTTGTTGACATGTGAGGCTTGAATGCTTGACCTTGCAATTAGGTCTTCAATTCTTTCCCAAATCCACTTCAAATCTATCACCTACACAAAAGAGAGGATAGAAAGGGTTGTGTTGTATAGGGGCTTTCCTAAGTCAAACCTCTTTTTTTTCTACCTCCACAACTATGATGATGTAAAAGAGTGCTTACCCTAGGTCAATTAGATGCAAATGGATAATGATAAATTGACAAGTGCTACAACTTGTCACTCACATTTTTTTTCCTTGATGAATTGAAGTCATTATACTCATCACCTTAAAGGAGAGTTAGATGCTTGATTGAAATTCTTACAAGTTTTAGTACTTACAAAACAAATGAACATAAAACATTAATAAACTCACATGAAAACTTGATACATTGCAAACATGAGTCTTGATTGATAATAAGTGCTCTAAACCCTACTAATTTTTCTCTTGACTGCTTTTTAGGATACTCAATTGTGATTTCAAAATTCCTTAGTTATTTTAAATGGTGAAAAGACATGTATTTATTTGGATTTCTTTAATTCTCGCAAAATTAGTTATTAAAATCCTACAAATGAATTTAAATTTATAAATATTAAAATGTTACAATGACATTTAAATCAAGGCCAAAATAGGCCTGGTAGGGATGCTAACCCTAGTATAAACCTATTTTTGGTCTTTAAGTGTTGTTAAATAAATAATAGTTCATATTCCCAAATTTAATTATGATTTTTTGAAGATTATCATAAAACAAGAAAATTAAGAGCACAAATGGATCCAAGCACAAAGGGGGGAGCTAAGCCTAGTGTGATATTGTCAAGGGTGAAAATTTATGATGCTACATTTATCCCCCACTTTAGTGAGAGTATGAACTTACTCTCATGCTCACACTAAAGTAGGGATAAGACAAGAAGGGTTATTTTATCCAAAATTTGAGGAGATAGGACACCATCGAATCTAGGGGATGTGCTAGCCCCCAGGCTGAAGATCTTATGGCATAACAATGTAAAGATAAAGGGACACATGCATGAAGTGCAATAAAATATGACAAAAATGAAGCATATACAATGAAGACATAAAAGCAACATTATGAAGACACAAATCAAACATAAGACAAATACATGAAGTAAATACACAAAAGATACATGGTAGACACATAAAAACACAATACTAACAATAAGATATAAACATAAGGTTAGTACTCTAAAAATAATTTGATTTAGTAAGGTAAAGAGACCTCAGTCTTACATTTATCTCAAATACCAAGTGTCATCCATTGAATATGATGTTAGACAAAATGGTGCTCTCATAAGGACCAACAAACCGCATTATGCTAGATCACTCATGAGCTACATAGATCCACTAGCTAACAATATATATTATGCTAGGTGTCCATGCAATATGATGGATTTCACAAGGCTAGCAAGTTGTGTTATGCTACTGTACTTGTGAAACGCATGGCTCCACTGGCAAGCGAGTTTTTTTATGCTAGGTGGCCATGTAAAAATGCTCAAGTTCATGAATTAGCAAGCTACATTATGATAAATCCATGGACTATTTTTCCAATCACACTTTATGGAGCACATAAAATTTTAACATCATGGGGGACCGTTTAATGTCACATGGGACAAATCACCTCAGGGGGTGTACAAATTTTTAATGTTGCAAGGGACAAATAACCTTAGGGGGTGTATAAAATTTTAATGTCATAGGGGATGAATCACCTCAAGGGGTATATAAAATTTTAATGTCACAGGGGTCAAATCACTAGCCATGCCTCAAGGGGCGTTATAAATAACACCACCACAAAGGGTAACTATGAATATAATAATGACCACACCTTAGGGAGTATTATGCATAATACCACCACCAAAGGGGCACATGAACAATTTGTAAGGCCACTCCTTAGGGGATATCATGCACAATACCACCACTAAAGGGGTACAACATGGATTGAAGGTAACACCTTAGGGGATATCATGCATAATACCACCACTAAAGGGGAAAATGAATGAATTGTAAGGACACACCTTAAGGGATATCATGCATAATACCACCACTAAAGGGGCACCTGATGAATTGAAAGGCCACACCTTAGGGGATACCATGCATAATACCATCACTGAAGGGGCACATGAATAAATTACAATGCCACACCTTAGGGGATATCATGCATAATACCACCACTAAAGGGACACATGATTTAAACTCTTAGAATATGCCACAATAGATGAGGGAATATGCCCCCCCTTAAAATTTTAATGCACTTGTTTCACTAATATTTTAAGGAGATAATGGATGAAGGGGGGATCCTTTAGAAAGGATACACACCTCACAAGCTTAGTTATCCTTGCCCCCCAAGTGTATGGATAAGGAAAACCATTGTGGATATTATTGTGTTGCTCCTCATTGATGAAATATGGTTACACACAATTTTTTTGTGCCCCCATGCATGGACATGAACATCATCTGATACTACGAGGGCCACGTAGCTAGGAGCAACACCATAATAACAAATTTATTATTTTTTATGGATCCACATTGATACCATATAATTGAATTAACCATTGTAGTTTTATTTTTAAAGAAAAAAACTCATCAAAAGAATACCCAAAAATTTGATGATATGCATAAAAGGATGAATTTTGTTTTTTTTTCTTGTTAGAGTTTCTCTCATGAGGAGGTGGAAGTGAGTGATTAATTCCCACCTCAAAAATGTGGCATAATGTATGTTCTATCTCATGCAAGGGGTGTAGAGTGGGAAGGATTCCATCTCCAATCAAACAATGGGGTGATGTTGGGATAGAAGCTAGAGTGAATGTCTTATGAAAAGGTGGAGGCCTTAGTAACCAAGTCCTACTCTAGAGGAATGTGATGTCTATTCTAAGAGAGTCTGAATTTCATGTTCCTTATTTGTATCCAAACCTTGTTTAGAAAGGAGCTTAAATCCATGACCATAACACTTTTATAGGTCAATAGGTGCGTTGTTAGTGCCATTTGCATGAGATAGATGAATACTTTGTGGCAAGAGTGTCATTATTAGTATTTGAAGGGGAATTATTTTTATGTATATGCAATGGGTGAGGGATGAATTGTAGTAGAGTCTCTTTTTGTGAGGAAGAAAATATGTCAAGTGAAGGTATGATAGGCTTTGTGGACTTTTGTCTAAGGTGAGTAGGTAAGATTGGAAGATGGTATATGGATTCTTCATGCTTGGATGTTATGGTTTTAAGGAGAATGTTGCTTTGGAGGGTAGGTAAGGTATTATTTAGGGAGCTATCAATGATCTCCTCCTCTCGCACCAAGATATCCTCACTAGGAGGGCACACATTGGGAGAGAGGTAGAGTACAAAGATAGATGAACCTAACATATAAATTTAAGCTCAAACTAGGTGGATAGGGGTGCTAACGTCCTAGACCTGGAAATGTAGATCTTCAAAATAAAAAATTAGATCTTAGATGATCATTGCCTACAAATTCTTCCCTTCTAGACTCAACTTTAGAATATTGATGATTAATTCCACTTTCCATAATTTGTTGACGTGTGAGGTTTGAATTCTTGATATTGAAATTACGTCTTCAATCCTTTCCAAAATCCACTTTGAATTTGTCACCTACACACAATAGAGGAAAGAAAGGGTTGTGTCGTATAGGGGCTTACATAGGTAAAACCTTGTTTTGGTATTTCTACCTCCACAACAACTATAATGATGTAAAAGAGTTCTTACCCTAGGTCAAATATAGGAAAATGGATAATGATAAATTGACAAGTGCTACAACTTACCACTCATATCTATTTTCCTTAATGGGCTAAAGTCATTGTACTCATCACCTTCAAGGAGAATTGGATGTTTGATTGGAAGTCTTGCAAGTGTTAGTACTTACCAAAAAATGAACATAAAACATGAATAAACTCACATAAAAACTTGATGCATTGCAAACATGAATCTTGAATGATAATAAGTGTTATAAACTCTGCTAATTCTACTCTTGACTAATTTTTAGGATTCTCAATTGTGATTTCAAATGGTGAAAAATAGTTGTATTTATACATGCATTTCTTTTATTCCCACAAAATTAAATTATCAAAATCCTACAAATGAATTTAAATTCATAAATGTTAAAATGTTGACAATGACATTTAAATCAGGAGAAAAACAAGCTAGGTAAGGATGCTAACACCCTAGTACAAACCTATTTTGGGTCTTTAAGTGCCATTAAATAAATAATAATTCATATCTCCCATTTTAATTTTGATTTTTCAAAGATTATAATAACATAGGAAAATTAAGAGGTCAAATGGGTCCAAGCACATAGGGGGGCTAAACCTAGTGTGAAATTATTAAGGGTGACAATTTACAACTTTACAAAAAATTTATTGCATTCTTGACTTTTCAATTATATATGTTAAAATTTCAACTCTATTAATAATTTTTTCCACTTAATGACATTATAAGCTATTATAGTCCTCACTGAAGTCTATATGTTTACTTGTGGTGATAATAATTCATTGGTTTTAGATCAACATGTAAAATTATGGTGAAAGGAAATCAAAATCATAGGGGTGTGGATGTGTCACAATTATAAATTGAGATTTAATAGTATCATCATATGACTTGTAAATTACTTTATTAAAAAATAAAAGTTTAATTTTTTTGAATAGTTCTTTTTTCAAAATGAGCCACATCGTACCATCTATTGATTATTTCAATACATACATAAATAATCTCATAAAAAAATCACTACATTCTTTAGTACTTGTATAATTCCTCCCATGTATAGGCCCATAGTTATTCTACTCTCTAAAAACTATATTGATCTTCACTTGAAGCTTGAGTGCGAGTATACAAGGAGGAAATGCTCAACCTCATGATCCACTTCACTATCACCTAGGCTTTTAGCCTTCCACTTCCTCTACAATACTATGTGACTTTGGACTATGCAATCAGTGCTTAATTTGAAACATTGTCCCAAGGTCTTTTCAATGAGCTATGTGAAACAAATTGCAAGGGTTGTGATAGTCAAAAATGATTCAAGAACCATGAAAATGAATCATACTTTGGATGACACAAATGTGAGATATTTACTAAGAGGTGTTGATTGAGTCACTCTTACTCTTGTTGAAAAATCTAGTTGATTAGGGTTTAGAACAAGTGGCTGTTAACTTCACACAAAAGTAGAACATCATGAATAACAATAGAATTGTTGATGTGGTCTATTGGGTTTCTTTGAATGGTATGATGGTGGATGGGTTCATTATAGCTTTTAACATTTATTTGATGCAATTGAGAGGTTACCTCTCATAATAGATCATGATTTGCATTTCCCATGTCACAATGACATTAATTTCTCTTTAACATCTATAAGAGTGTTGCTTAAGATTCAACCCTCAATTTAGAAGACCATTGATTTTTGTTTTGATTTGATTTGATTTTTTCTTATTGAATAAGCCTCAAGATTTTATTTGTTTATTGGACTTGTTCTTCAATTTGAGTCTTCAAGATTAGTAGATTCTCTAAAATATATTTAGGATTGATTCTATCCAATATTCTTTTACTCTAAGCTACATCAAGCATAAGATTTGAGTGAGGGGGATGAGAGATTAAAGAAAGAGAGAGAAGTGTGTTTTTGTTTCTTGCAATTTTTTTGTGCCTCATAGAAAAGTTGAGGGCTTCCACTTCTTTTTGTTCATATTTTTTAATTTTTAATAAGGATAAATACATGAAAATAAACTAGTCTATATTTTCCGAAAAATAATCTATTCCATCCTCTCTTGAAATAAACTATTATATTTACATTTTTTCTATAAATTAAATGAGTCAATATATTTTTATTTTTTATTTTCGTGAGACTATTGGGATCTCTTATTTTTTATTTTTAAATTTGAATGTAATGAATTATTCAAACTAGCTCATAGTGGGATCAAGGGTTTAATTTCACGTGCCTTGTCTTTTGATCAAGGGCTTTTACAATAAAAAATAACACATATATACTTAAGCTAAGAAAACTAAATCTATTCTAATAAATAAACAAAGACTCCCACTCTACGAGATAGCAACACAAAGTTATTGTTCTTAGGTAAGTTTGAATTTTTTAATTACTAATTGAAAGATTTTAAAAATAAATATAGTATTTGTAAGATAAAGAAGCTACACATAATATTTTTGGTGTTGTTAGTGGTGGCTTTTGTTCCCAAAGAGCCCATATTCTTTTAGATCCTCCTTTGTAAAAATTGGAACCTCCTCTTGATGATAATGGGGATAGGAAAGCTCTAGATTTAGAAATCAACGATTACTTGAAAGATGTAATAATTGAAGCTTCAATTCATAAGGGGAAATTATTTGGATGTATGTTATTAAGCATAAGAATGTTGTAAGTGGCGGCCACATTGAAAAATGATTAACTCCATATAGGTAAAATGAACGTCATGTATACTTGCAATGAAAAAGAAAAGAGGAGAGGGAAGAGAGGAAAAATATGCCAATGATGTCAAAACTATGCAAGTGAGCAACTAACATAAAGTTTACAATGAGGAGCTCAAGACTATGGGAACTTATTAGCTTTTCATTGATCTATAGGTATGATAAATGAGAAAAATACCTCTCTAAACTTTAGCTTTTATTTTTTCTTATTCTAGTTAAAAACATCCATCAAACATTAAAAAAATTCTTGAAATTACTAGCTTCTAGGTTTATACTAGTTTCTTTCTTTTATTTTATATTTTTCCTTTATTTTTTGTTGTTTTGGGCTCATTGACGCTTGTTTAATCATGACCTAAGGTCACCCCTTTTACCATAGTAGGTCATTTGGGAAACACTACCACTTAAACTTGGGTTTCTTGAGCTACCATGCTTGTTGCCTACGATACCTTCTCAATCATTATTGTTCATAGTATCAAAGGACATAAAAATTTAGAGGTTAATATTTTTTTCTTTCACTAATTTATTATTTATGTAATTTTTGGTTGGTTTTCTACAAAAATTATTTATATTTTGTGTTCTTAACTTTTTACAACTTTTTAAATTTTCTACACTTTTTATAATGTATACATTTTTTGAATGTTTGAATTAGTATTTATTCATTACAGAGCACCTACATATGGTAGGATTTCCCTCATGAGAAAGCCTAGAATAAGGATACCTTGGATTCATTATCTACAACCAACTGCATGACCATCTAGCAAGATAGACTAGCTAGAGTGGCATAAATATTGATTGTTCATCCTTCTTTACACATTTTCTATTACATCCTTAACTACTAGGATATCAATTAGAAACTTTATAGTTTCCTTATATTATGGGAGATTGGATGATCACTCTTTATAACTTCTACTACTTCCTTAACATTCATATTATAAGGGAATGAATTTCATCCTAGAGAGTCAAAATTAGAGAGGCTTTCTTGGGCAGCCATCTTGGGATTTTCTCATCCTAGTGAACAACTTAGCATTCAACTTACATAAGTTCCTACACATGTCATTACACCCCTATGGAAGGTCCTAATTTTCCTTATCACCATCCAATTTTTATGAGGAAAGAATGTTCCCATAATAGATGGTGTTAGGCATTAATCATTTAGTAGCTTGAGAAAGTCATAATTTATGCATGATGTGTTGACATACTAGCCTTGGTCTACCAAAAACCCTACTAGATTTCTAAATAGGGGATCTTGATTTCAACTACCCTTCCCCTTTATGACATGGATTCTTGAGCATATTTATCCTTACCAACAAGAGATGACCCACTTTGTATTCAATGCTCCTAAGGTCCATTAAACATAGTCAAATTGGGATTTTATGCTTCTACACAAATGAAAACCACCCAAATAGATGATGAATTTATTATATACCCTTATAGAGAGATGTATGGGTTGTGTAAAAAAATGGAGTCATAAGATCATATTGATGAGGAGTTACTTGCTTGATAGATATTTATGACTTGGTGGAGACATTCCCTATTGTATGAATGCTTTAACTTCTTGGATATAGGTACCCTAAGGAGTTTCCTATAGTGTCACCATGCTACAAATCTACTTAGGAGTCAATTGATGCACAACTTGGACTAGCTTGATTATTATGAGAGTGGTGAATTCTTTGAGAGTGACTAATAAAACAAATACAATTAGTATGATTTTACCAACAAATATTTTAATCATCTCAAGGAACTCATGAGGTATAAGAGAATGAAATCATCTATTGAAGACATCAAGACTCTCACTGGTGCAATCTTACAAGTCCAATGAAAGTAACAACTAATAAATAGGAAGGTAAGTACCAAAGGTCATGTTAGAATTTATTCTACACTAGGAGAATAAATTTAACAAAAAATAAATAAAAAGATAGGTTGATACTATGAAAAAGGACATGAATATAACTACCAAAATTCCAACTCAAAGGATGAAAATAGTGCCTATACTAGAGACCTCTTTTTAAAAGAGGTATGCCAAAGTAAATAAGGGTTGAACTATTCAATAGTGTGGAACATTGAAAATATATAGAAGAAAGTACCAAGTTGAATCAAATGAGAAAAATAGTAAATGAACTACAAGGAACTAGTAAGGGATTGGGAAATGCCACAAATGATAGAAATGATTAAATTATTAGTGATTGGGCAATTCCATTCATTAAATTGATACTAATGTTGTAACTATCCTATTGTCCACTTCACCTTTACACCATCCAATTGATATGGATCTAGACTTAATCCAATTGAAAGTTCAAGTTTCAATGAGCTAATCCCTTAGGGTGTCTGAGCATAGGGAGAGGACCCTATTATATATCAACATATTGACTAATTTTTATAGACCAATTAAATCTAAAAATGATCCCAAGGATGGTGTATAGGTAGAGGCCAATATCCAATAAATTCCTAAGATCTACTTGATAAAAAATCCTACCAATAACTAATGGTTTATTGATCTGTTTTATACTTATTTGTTAATAAAGGGCTGGTTGGTTCATAGTTGTATGCTATTTTTTTGAGCATTTAGCAATGTGATTAAACTGGGAGTCATGAACTAGTTGGGCCTAAATGTTTATAAATAATATAAAAAGTTCTATGTCAAGGATTCTCGTTAGTATAATTGGAGTTGTAAATGATGTTGGAGTACAACTAGATGCATACCTAGGTAAGTGCTTCCTAATGTATATAATCATAGTTGATTATCCTATAGGGTATGTTATTATCAAGGAAATGGGTAGCTTCAATTGGTGTTAGCATCCATATGGGTTTATCCTATGCTATCATACTAGTGCAAGAGAAGGAGGCTTGATTTCGTAGAGAGAATAAGATGCTCCACATTGAGGGAAATCCTAAAAATGAAGAGAATAAAGTATTTTACATAGAAACTAAGCCAATCAAATGTATTGAATATCATGATGATTTTATAAATTAGGTTGATCTTTATTTTCTTTATCAATCGAGATTGTTTGAAAATGATGACATATGGAACATTCATTTTGATAATGCATTTTCAAAAGAAGGAAATGGTACAAGATTTGTATTGATGTCACTTGACATGGATTATAAGTTCACTTTTAGACTAAACTTTGAGTGTATCAACAATGTGGCTAAATATGAATCCTTGATAATTGACTTCAATATGGATTCCAAATATAGGATCAAGTGCTTAAAATTTCATGGTTATTCAAAACTAGTGGCATCTCAAGTTAGAGGCACATATGTTGCTAAGGAAAAAAATACTAAGGATGTACAAGAATGTCAAATGCGACATTATTGAAATATTTGATAGTTTTGACATCAAGTGGATGGAAATAGAGGATAATGCAATACACTATTCCCTTACTATCTTGGATTCAAATTTTGATACCTAACATATCCCCATTGTAAGTACGATGTTGAAATTATCAATAGACCTAGAATTTTTTATCATCTACAATTGGAAAGTATTTGATGATGATGATTAGATTTATGAGTTCTTGAATTGTATCAATCACTTTTATAACCATCTTACTAACATACAACCCATGGGTGAAGAAGAAAATGTAAAATAGACTCTTCTAAATGACTTCATATAACTCAAGACAAATGTTATTCCAAGAGTTATTTTAGCTTTGGAGTGAATATTTGACAATGTTGATTATTAAAAACAAGGAGTGGGATTGTTAGAAAGGAAGATGTTGAGGATGTGAACATAGGAGCTAAATAGTTCCTAGGATGATCTACCTTGGAAAAAAACCTTATACCAGTAGAGAGAAAATGTTGATTGCATTGTTGAATTTTCTTAGAAAGTACTTTTTTTGGTCATATCACAAGTTGAAGGAATACAAAGAGGATTTGTTATATCATATTATTCCCTTGGAACTTGTTATGAAGCCAATGAAAAATTAGAGACCCATCAACCCCACAATTTATTTAAATGAAAAATGAACTAATGAATATAAATAAGGGAAGAATTATCAAGTTGACTAGACATTTAAAGTAGGTGTCTAACCTTGTCATAGTAAGGAAGAAGAATGGAAATACAATTTATTTTGTGTACTTTAAAATATGAATATTAAGTTCCTTGAGGGAAATTATCCACTACGTGGTATAGATCATTTACTATAGAAGGTGATACAATCATAATTGATGTCAATGATGGATTTTTTGTTAGGGCACAATTAGGTCATGGTTAAGGATTTTAAGTTTCAAAATACAACTTTCACAAAGCCATGGGTAATATTTGTCTATGTTCTAAGGATATCATTTAGGCTAAAAATTACACGATCCACTTTTCAAATGTTAATCGGTGCTACCTTTATTGACCTCATCAATAAAATTTGGTGGTCTGCCAAGATGAATTGTTTGCTTACTCCAAGGATAGAAATGATCACTACAAAAATTTTGAGTTGATATTCTAGAGGTAATTAGACTATAAATTTTCCTTGAATCCCAAGAAGTGTGTATTCAAAGTGGAATAAGGAAGCTTCTTGGACATATTGTCTCTACGGAAGGGATGGGGATTGATCATGAGTGTGAGTTTAATGAATTGGCATCATCCCTCAATCCAAGATAGTCAAATAGTCTAGTCAGTTTTGGGCATATCAATTTTTTAAAGGGATTTCTTTGTAATTTTAGAAGAAGGAAAAAATCATTTTCCAAGGTGCTAAAAATGGGACAGCCTTTCAATTGGGACAAGGAATCAAATGTTTCCTTTATGTGGATAGAATATGCACTTATGCTAGTAAGTTCTAATAATTTGAATCCTTTTCAATTATTTTCCTTTACATCATTATACACTATTATTGTTGTTCTACTAGAGAAGAATGATGATGGATATAAATAGATAATGGATTTTAAAAAATACTTGAGATATTTTGAATTGAATTACTCCATCATGGGAAATCATATCTATGCTCTTTTTAAGGAAGTTAAAAACTTTAGATCCCATCTTGTAGGAGCTAAAATCACTACCTATGTGACACACATAATTGTAAGAGATAGTTTCAAAAAGTTCAACATTAGATAAAATGTGTGGATGGATTAATAAAATACAATAATATGAATTGGATGTGAATACTACCATGAATTTTAGAGGTTAAGGCCTAGAAAAATTAATGGTTAATACAAATTTGGATGGAACTAAAGTGTATTAAGTGGATTTTAATTCAATACTTCTCGTTGACATTTAAAGGATTTCCCTT